>PVJX010006253.1:0-78993 GCA_004027295.1 Dolichotis patagonum
ACTTAGGCATCAATATTATGAAAGAAGTCAAAGATCTCTTTAGGGAAAATTATAATACCCTGAAAAAGAAATCAAAGAGGACCTCAGAAAATGGAAAGACATCTCTTGTTCATGGTAGGAAGAATAACTTTGTGAAAATAGCCATTCTCCCAAAATTGTTATACAGATTTAATACAATCCCAATAAAAATACCACTAGCAACCTCATAGATCTAGAGAAATCACTCCTAAAATTCATCTGGAACCAGAAGAGACCTAGAATAGCAAAGGCAATTCTAAGCAACAAAGGCAAGGCAGGAGGCATCACAGTCCCTGACTTGGAGTTATACTACAAAGCTACTGTAATAAAATCAGCATGGTACTGGAATAAATACAGACCTGAAGATCAATGGAATAGATTAGAAGATACAATTACAACTACAAACACGCTCGGCCACCTTATCTTTGATAATGAGGCCAAACACATTCATTGGAAGAAAGACAGTCTCTTTAATAAATGGTACTGGAAAAATTGGCTCTCCATATGCTGAAAACTAAAACTAGACCCATACCTATCACCATGTACTAAACTAAAGTCTAAATGGATCAAAGATCTAAATATTAAAACAAAAACACTAAATCTGTTGGAAGACAAAGTAGGCAAAAATCTTGAAGACATAGGAGTAGGTAGAGAATTCATGAATAAGAATCAAACTGCATGGGAAATATGTCCTAGAATGAATAACTGGGATCACATCTTATTAAAGAGTTTCTGCATGTCGAAAAAAATCTCCAGCATAGTGAAAAAAAACCCACAAATTGGGAAAAAAACCTTAGTGAACTGTCCCTCAGACAAAGGACTTCTGACTCAAACATATAAAGTGTTAAAAAAAAATCAGACCCCCAAAATTCAAAGACCCAGTCCAAAATGGGGTATCTGAAATGAATACACAGTTCTCAGATGAAGAAATACTAGTGGCAAATAAATACATGAAAAAATGTTCAGCATCATTAGTCATTAGAGAAATGCAAATTAAAACCACACTGAGATTCCATCTCACTCTAGGAAGAATGTCCAGGATAAAGAAAACTAACAATAACAAATGCTGGAGAGGCTGTGGGGAAAAACAAACTCTTCTGCACTGCTGGCAGGAGTGTAGACTGGTGCAACCACTGTGGAAGTCAGTTTGCAGATTCCTCAAAAAGTTAGAACTGGAAGTCCCATTTGACCCAGTTATTCCACTTCTGGGCATATTCCCAGAAGAACTGAAAACATCGTAACCCAGTGATAAATGTGCAAACATGTTTATAGCAGCACAATTTGTAATAGCCAGATCTTGGAAATAATCTAAATGTCCATCAACTAAGGAATGGATAAAAAAAGATGTATTTTTACACAATGGAGTACTACTCAGCTATAAAGAATGATCACATTGAGATATTTATAAATAAATGAATGCAACTTGAGACCATACTCATAAGTGATTTAAATCAAACTCACATGTATAAATACCGTATAGTCTCTTAGTGTAAGAAATGGTAAGTGTACATAAGATTTTATGGTAATCAGGTTCCCCATTATATTGCTTTGAAGTCTTATAATGTTTTCATTCATTGGTTGGAATGGTTTTATTCTGTTTTGTTTGATTTTATTATGTGTGATGGTATGAACAGCTACTTTGAAGAAAACAAGACATTTTGGCAGCCATTGCTGATTTAATATCATCTTGCTTTGAAGTCCTACCATTCTGTTTCCATTGGTTCTATCATGTTGTGTCTTAATGGATTTTAATATGTGTGATAGTATAAACAAATTTTTAAGGAAAATGAGATATTATAGTAGCCATTGTTCATTTTGTGCTATTTGGTTTTGAATGTCCTGTAATACTTTCATTCTCTCGAATAGTTTTATACTATTTTGTTATGTTTGATATTATTGTGTGTGAAGGTATGCACAACTATTTCAAAGAAAAGAGACATTATGGTAACTACTGTTAATATCCACTTGTCTTGCTGTGAAGTGTGTGTTACTTGCACTGTCCTGTTCTGATTTGTTTTGTTCTGTTCTCTTTTGTTTTATTCTCATAAATAAAATAAAATAAAATAGGTGGCCCATGGCCTGTTTTCAATAGCCAACAAGCAGGAATAGCTTTTACCTTTTTATAGAGGCATTTAAATTGTGTGTGTGTGTGTGTGTGTGTGTGTGTGTGTGTGTTCATGCCTTCACTGACCTCCATCAATAGCTAAGTCTTTGACATTATGGAACACTGGAAAGATATCATTGGTAAGTATGTAATCAGTTAGAATTAGAGAAGGGGCTAGGGTAAGAGAGAATAGCATAATATTTATTACTATATAGAATACAAAAGATTTTACATCACCTGTAAAGGTTGAAATATTTACTATCAAAGTCTTTATAGAAAAAAATGTTCTCCAAAGTTACATAAGCATGGATTTGAATACTAGTTTTGCCCCTCAGTTGTTGTGA
Organism: Dolichotis patagonum; assembly: GCA_004027295.1. Taxonomy (NCBI): domain Eukaryota; kingdom Metazoa; phylum Chordata; class Mammalia; order Rodentia; family Caviidae; genus Dolichotis; species Dolichotis patagonum. The sequence continues at coordinate 2,467 of PVJX010006253.1, forward strand.
GGCCAGACAGCTACTTAACCTCTCTTGGTCCTAGTATTCTCTCCTGTATATGTGCATGAAATACTTACATTCAGTGTGTTATAACAATTAAATGAACTCATGTTTGTAATTTAATTAATGTAATTGACAATCAGTACTCCACAATTGTTACTCATAATTGTAATACAGAAAAAAATATTTAAAGCAATTATTCTTGCCATTTCAAGAAGACATAATTCTTAACTGAAGAGGATGAAAATCTCTATATGCTCTCTTCCCTTGGCCGAGATTAATGAGAGAGAATAAAAGGGAAAATAAAAATTTCAAAGCTCCTGCCAATTATTCCAGGCTGCCAAAGAGGGAAGTTGGAATATATAATCTACTATATGCTGGAACACATCAATAAATCCTGTCATAGATAAACAGGCCTCAGAACAAAGTGGGAGGGCAGGAAGATGAGTTTATCTACATAATGAAGAAAAGAGAATTGAGTTTGGAAGGGGATATCAGTCCATCCCTGATGTCTGACTGAGCAAATGAGAGATTTCCCTATTTATGGAACTCATAGAAAGAGTAAAAATTTTTCAAAAAGTAGAAAAGTAAACACACTCGGGTTCAAAGGCAAAGAACAAAATGCCAGCAGAATGAAAAATGGAAAGACATCACTAAAGGGAAGGAACAAAACACATTAATCTGTAGGGAAAGTAGGACGGAATTTCTAGCATGCACCCGAGTCCTATCAATCAGCTACTGGAAAAACACAGATACTAATGGGAGTTAGTGATCAGAACACAAAATCGCGAATCCAGTCTTCTACTGGTTGGCCCAGATTTTGCACATGAAGACCGAAGAAACCACACCACAATGGAGGTGGCCATTCAGGACCTTTACTGCATATACAAGAAATGACACAGAGAGAAAGGGAGCTGAGAAATGGGTACAGAGAAATGCTGACTGCCAGGGAGTGGCAGTCTTTGTACCAAAGACTTGGTACAAAGTCCTCTGAATATCCTCCCTTCACACACAGGATTGGACAGAAGTATCAGGGCTCTATTCGGTGCCATCACATGAAATGTCGTATCTTTGATACTCTGATAGCAGAGTAGGATGCTACCACCTTAACAGAGAATCAATCAAAGTGAAAGACTCTTTCATAGTCCGTATAATTTTTTCCCTGACAGAACAGTGAGAAGTCCCACTGTCAGTAGATCAACGTCCAACTGATATAATCATATAAAAGGGACTCTCAAAATGCCCATATTATTGGCAGCTGGGATGAAAAGAAGGGCCATTTGCATAATACAAAGAGAAGGGAAAAGGGAAACCCTAGGAATTATCACCACTAATTCTGTGTTCTAGGGAGACAAGCATCAGGACTAAAAGTGAGAGAGTTGAGCTATGGCATCCACGTTACAAGAGGCAGAGACTTTCTGGTGATGAATATCAGAACATATTTAGATGCTGACTCTATACAATTGCCTCATTTTTTTCCACAGGTACTTCCACCAAAGCAGTCTGGGTCTTAATGAGAAATGTCTTCCCACTAACAATGAGTGAAGCCATTATCTAAAACCCAGAAGTCATTCAGTAGGAGATGGAGGAAATAGATGAATAAGCAACCTTGGTCAAAACCATACATAAGGCTACCAACTGATCCTACAAGAAAAACACAAAACTTTTTTTGATGTACTGATACAGAAATCTATCAGGCTGTATAATAAAATAGCTCTCCCATTCTCTATTCACTGATTTGTATCACACTGAGCTATCGGTGAACCAGGGAAGGTGGTTTCCTCACTCACTCAAAAGTTCGAAGCTATAAGGTAAAGGGAAGTTAGAAACAGCAACCCCTAAAAATGCGAAATTCCCCCTTAGTGAGGTGTCTTGCTCTGAGCTCATGGATGATATCAATGAGGAGAAGCTCTAATTCAGGTACGCCATTTCCACTGGGGCACAGTTATCTGTGCTATGACCAAGACAGCTTCAGTCCAGACAGGATGCAAATAATTCAAGCACTAAAATTGGAGGTGCATGAGGTTTTGATACTTTTCTAACATCAAGGGATCTAGAGCACATAGATCCTCAATTTTAATGAGATCTCTACAAGCAGATAAAAATTGTTTTCCATAGGCAAGTATTTAAAGAAAGACTGATCACAACACTTTGCATGTTGAGAGATTCAGTGATCAACCTCAGGGTTCTGGAGGAAACAAACTACAAGAAACTCCAGAAAGCTCAAGTGTCTGACATGGATGTAATGAAAGGTACATCTGGAGTAGCAGGACATTAATGCAAGGCTCACTTCACTACCTCTGCAATCAGACCAGGACTTCTTGTTCAAGCTCTTTCTCAGCGGTATATGTTGTATGTGAAACCTGGTGGAAGGATCTCTACAGAGGCTAAAATTAGTAATTAAAATGCACCAGTAAGCAATCATACCAGTAGATAGATGCTGAACCCCTTAGTTGGTCAAGAGCCACTTTATTGGAATGTATGCTTACAATCCTGAAAGTATCATGCCTAGCTTCTGACAAGGGCCCAGAGTATGGTGCTCAGACTAGGAAGTTTGCCTGAGAAGCCATCTTTGGGATGCTAGCTCTTTACCTTTTGCATGGGAAATAGACTCATCATGATCACCTAATGTTTCTTATTCAAAAACACACCAATATGGCATCTTAATGTTTCTGTGATAGACTGGGAGTTAAATGAAAAGGTTTCATTACACTACATGGTGACTGAGGATAGGATGGTGAACTGTACTGCTGAGCTCCCCAAGTAAAGGTGCAATGCTGCTAATGGTTGTGAGACTGACAAGTAGTGCCTCACTCTCCCCCTTCTCTTATGAGGATGGCCAAGAGCTTTCACACTCCTCCTTCTTGCCTCCCTTAGCTCCCCCATGGTTCTCTGAGGATGGCCTGGCACAAGGCCATTCTTAACATCCTCCTATCACCTAGCATTACCTCACAGCCACTCTCAGGGCTTCCCTGACAGAAGGTACAGTTCAGCTGTCAGCTCCAGTGCCACTTCCCCCATGCCTGCTGCTCCACACATTGCTCTTACCTCTTGGAAAAAGCAGCTGGGAAACTGGCCCTAGTGTGGCAAAGATCAGGGAAGGATCTGGGATAACCGTTAACACAATGACCTACACCCACTCTGGGAAATGCCTGCCATGACCTTAGCAGGCTTGAATTTGAACTAAGCAAAATTGCCTTTGGACCAACCAGTTGGCTTGAGTTTAGATCAGTCAGCAGGCTCAAATTTAGACCAATCACAGGTCTGAAATTGCTATACAAGGACCACCCCCTCCCACTTATAGGTTGCCCTCTGGTAGTATGGTAGTTGCCCTAGGTAAACTCTGGTAGTTATGGGCTTGGAAAGTCCTGTAAATCTACTCAGGCTATCCTGAGTAGAGTGAAAAAAATATTTACTTCAAAAAAGTGCTGCAAACAGTAGGAGCTGTTAGCCCCGAAGAGCTCCAGACATGAGCAGCTGGGAAGAACAGCAGCAGTATCCAGGGTTAGCTGGCATCCAGCATTAACTAATACTGAGCAGCAGCATGAGGCCCCAGGACAGTGACACTAAGGGTTGAAGGCTAGTGACACTTAAAGCTGAGAGTCACCAGCAAAAGAGCCCTCAACTAATTAGCAACTGTTGGGGTGAAAAGAATAGAGACTATCTTGCTTAGATAAATGGCACCATATTACTGGAGTAGACATGCTATGATTTTCTCAATAATGGAGCTATCGGGAGTCAAAGGAGAGGAAGCTGTGTAAAACAGTGTTCTCTAGAAAAACAAAACCCCTAGGATATCTCACAGAATTGGCTCATAAAGTCATGGTGGTTGGCAAGTCCCAAGATATGAAGATGAATGAAAAAGTTGTAGACCCAAGAAAGCTGATAGGGTCATTCCTGTCCAAAAGCCAGGGAAAATGGTATTTCAGTTCAAGTCTGAACCCACAGGAGGACAAAAAAGAAAAATATCCCAGTTCAAAGACCATCAAGCAGGAGGAATTCTTTTTCACTTGAGAAAGATCATCTTTTTGTTCTAGATAGGCCTGCAGCTCAAGGGATGAAGTCCAGTCACTTTAGATAGGGCAATCTGCTTCACTCTCAGCCAACAAGATAACCTCATACCCAAACACGCTCACCAAAATCCCCAGAATGTTTGTTTGACCAAATATCTAGGCTTTCCAGGGCCAGTCAATCTGGCACAGGACATTAACCATCACAGTAAACAGCAGCAAAGAAAACATCAATTAGCCTTCTCCATAAACAATGAAGCCCCAAAAGCCACCATTCTTTTAAATTAACAATGCCAAGAATTGAAGGGTAAAAGTGAATCTCCTCTGAAAAGACTTATACCACTCCCTTACAAAAGAAGTCATGAAAAAGTGAAAATTCAATTTTATGTGTATCCCAATCAAGAATCCCAAGGACTTCTGAGGGCAGGGGAGGAGACCTGAAAGCCAAAACATAAAGGCCATGTTGTACCATGAGACGGAGCATAACAGCCACAGGACAGTTTGCTCTTTGCAAAGTCAGGCACATCTTGATGCAGTCTTTCTGTGTGACTTGTCATAAAACACCTGCATCAGTAAGGATAAAGCAACTGCTTTTCTTGGCAAAGGCCTCCAGCAGAAGCTCTGAGACAAATGGGGAATGAATTAATAGTGACCTTTCGCTGGGGATTTAGCTCAGTGGCTCAAGTGCTTGCCTTGCAAGCGTGAGGTCGTGAGTTCGATCCCCGGTACCAAAAAAAAAAAAAAAAAAATAGTGACCTTTCTGCATGCCCCCCAATAGCAGACCATTGATTAGAAGCAAACATAATCCCATAAATGGAAGCAAAACAGTGACAAACACATGGAACAATATCATAACCAAAAATGATGAAAAATGCCACATGAGTGGTTGGGATTCATGAAAATGGTAGATTTCAATACAAGCTGCTTTTGCCTATCTGGGTGTCAGGTAAACTATGGTGTCTTAAGTAAAGACTTCTAAGTGGTGTTCAGTCATACTACTTTTTTTTAACCCTGAGAATGTTGCAGCTTTTAAAATAACCAGTCACTGACAGCAGAAGGTCACTATCTCCTCAAACTAAACTGCTAGGTCAGAGCTCCTTCCTGCTTCCCCAGGACTTTGCAAAGATCACTTCTATTAAACAGCACCTTCAGTGATGACAATAGGGGTGATGATTACCACTGTTACAATTTCTTTTGTTGTTACTCATTGCTGTAATTTATTGTTTGAAATTCAAGGCTTAGAGCATGAGAAAGGTCAGCTCCCTAACAAGGCAGATTGGGAAGTGAAAAGTTTCGGAAGTGGTTACTACCTACAAGCTGTAAGACTTGGACATAAGTTTACTGTATTATTTTAGAATGGTAAATTTTGTAAAAGAACTATGGAAACAAACTGGGTAGACGTAAGTAATAATAAAAGTGGAAGAGAATCATGTAACTTAGGATTCTTATAGAAACCAGCCACCAGGATAGCACTAATGATCTTAGCCTCCTGGCCCTTTCATAAAGTCTCCTCCAATACTGGGAGGGAATGCGCAGCATAGTCATATGATACTGCAGAGTTGATGGTGTGTGATGTTTGAAGCTGGGTAGTAAAAGATGTGCTTCCTCTTGTATTACTTGCCATAGAGGAAGATAGTTATCATGTCTTGAGGACACTGAAGCAGTCCTATGGAGAAGTATGTGGTGAGAGCCTCCCGTCAGCCAGAACCAGCTTGCCAGCCACGTCAATGACATTATAGATGTGAACACCTCATCTCATTTAAGGTTGTAGATGACTGAAGCCCTAGGTTACATCATGACCACAAACTCACAATGACTTGGAGTCAGAATCATCGAGCCAACTTGCTCCAAATTCCTGATCCACAGAAACTAGAAAGATAAAAAAAAAATGAGTTCTTATTTTAACCTGCTACATTTTAGAATATTTTGCTATGCGTATTTAGATAGCTAAAGCTAGCAGAGATAGAAGCAAGTTATATATGAGCAAAACACATAAGTGAAATATTAATGATGAGTAAGCAAGCAGCTTGTGAGTCATCGAGAGAATTCATAAGATACGCTGATTATAGATAAAAAATTGGTAACCTGTAAGACATGTTCAAGATATAGAGAATAAATGAAATGTAAAATGAGACAAATAGGTGTGTTGCTTACAGATAAATACAAAGTCATGGAGAAAGCAATCATGATCTGCCACCTCTGGGCTGAAAGCGTTGTCACCCCTAAATCCGTTAGGCTGACACCAGTACAGTTCAATCTTGGCTTCATATGATCTGTGCAAGAAATATAAATATAAATGACATGCCTCTTAGGGAGGAAAATTGGCAAGAGATAGCTCTGACCAACTGTATTTCTTGTGTGTGAGCCCCCTATCAGACAGCAAATGTAGGCTTTAGTCTGGGATGCCTTCTCTAAGTTGCTAAGTTGATCGGGTTAGGCTCAAACTTAAGATTCTTCTGCCTCAGCCTCTCAGAGTGCCGGGATTACAAGTGTACACCACCATAGATACCTCAAATCTTAGTTTCCTTCATAACCATGCCATCAGCATGGAGGGCTGATGCAGCTGAGAAGAGGGGACATATGAGCCTCATGTTACCAGGGAGTCAGGGCTTTCCATTTGCTTGTACCCTCCCTGAGTTAACCTACCCTTTCCCTCTCACCTTGCTCTTTCTTGGTGTTTTAAACAAATTTAGAAAACTGAGTTTTAAGCACATTAATTTGGTCTCTGAACCAGTCTATCCTGAAATCTCAGGTGTAGAACATTTACAGGCTGCCACTGCACATGGCAAAGAGCCTTGGGAAAGTTTCTCAGCTGCTCTGAATTTCAGCTTTCTCACTTAAAATAATAATGTTACACACTAGGCAGACACTTGTAAGAAGGCATGGCAGTGCTTTTATGTGACCGTATACCTGTCTCCGACTTTGGCTACTTCAGCTGGTAATGGAGTATTGTGATAATCACCTTACAGGTTCCAATGAAGACGGAATCAAGTGCCATTTCTGAAAGAACCTGGCAAAGACGTTCTTTGCCAGGAAATAATCAATTCATCTTAAATTTCTATCTTCCTTCCCCTACAAATTAAAAAATATTATAACAGTTGTCTCTATAGTGTAATATCAAAAATGTGAGAAAATCATTTACTTTTGTTCACAACTCAGGGCCCATTTCTGACCAACTCCCCAGCTTCCCATTCCTTTAAAGAGTTAGTGCTTTGTTCCTTAATGGAGAATTAAAACTCATCCTCAAGGAAAGAGTACCAAATGCTTTAAATTTGCTCTAAGACACAAATCACTAAGGATACACCATTGCTCACAGAGAAAGATTTTATAGGGAGAGGGAGGCAGGAATGAGAAGACAGAGTAGAGAGGAAATACACTCAGAGGTGAGAGAGGATAAGGGCCTCCAAGAGCAAGGCCTGGGTACAAGGCCTTGACAGAGACCACTGAACCCATGGATCTGCCTCGGGGCCTCCTTTAGAAAGTCAGATCCTTGCAAAGATGCGAAGTCTGCAGAGAATAGGGTTCAACAGGCAAAAGTGGGGGCACACACACACTGTGGAAGGTAGCTGCCACAGGCTGGAGCGCTCATCTGGGGCAAGGACCACCTCGCCGCCTCTCCTTACAACTCAAGTCTTAGTTAGGCTGCAGAACTAGGAAAGAGACTTGTAGGATTTGAAACTCAGACCAACGTGTGTTGGAAAGTGAACCACAAGAGCCCCAGAACAGTCTGGTGATATGGAGAGAGGTGGCCCACGCACAGGAAAGCACATCAGGGGGTGCGTCCTAAGTTTTGATTCCACACTTCAGTTTCTTACCTTATTAGGCCTGTCCCTGTGCAAGTCACAGAATGTCTCCACCAGAGACACCAGGGTAAACAAGAATCCCTACACCAATGCAAAGCAATTTACCAGCAAGCTGGCAAGGCCAAAGCCTCTGTGCGCCTTCTGCTTCATGGTCCTCTGCGTGCTGGGAGTTTCTGTGCTGAGGAGTGTTTGAGGAGAAAGAGAGGAGGCGAGGTTGCCAGCAGGAAATGTTCCTATGTCAGCATTTCTGGTACACTGTCTAAAGAGTATTCGTAAGAAAGAGACCAGGGGCTGGTCTCTTTAGCTTAGTGGCATAAGCGCCTGCCTTGCAAGTGCACAGTCATGAGTTCGATCCCCAGTACCAAAAAAAAAAAAAAAAAAAAAAGAAAGAAAGAGAGCTGATTCTCCAAGTCTGGAGTCACTTTCAAAGTTTTAGATTTCTTTTTCCATCATTCTGAATCATTATTTGCTTTCATATGTAGAGTGTATCATATTTATAATTTGTTTCCCTTTCCTTATAGCCTTCTCCCCAGTTGGACAAGCGTCAGACTCCACAAAGTGTGGATCCACTCGCAAGGATCTCAGAGGGTTGTTAGGTGGAGTAAATGAAGTGGCCACACACACACACACACACACACACAAGATTGGTTCACCGAAAGCTAAAAACAAATGCTCTTTAATCTGACGCTATGATTCCTGCTCAGCACCTAACTACCCAGGTGAGGTATAGTGGGAGAAGGAAGGCAGCCAGGAGACCTCCCTCAGGCTCAGGAGCAGACTGGAGAGCTCGCAAGCCATCCGTACCTACCAGCAAGGGCCCCTCTGGTCACACGGGGCCGCATGATACAGGGACTTTATTCCATGGATAAACATCCACTTCAGCTTCCGGGAGGCCCCCAGCCTCGTATTACTGTTGACACAAAGCAGTTCCCTTTCTCTGAACCACTGTTTATATTTTAGACAAGTATCCTACATAAATCTCAGCTCCAACCACCAGACTCTCTGGCTTCTGTAGAAATGACCAAGACCCACCAGAAAATAACCTAATAAGGAGTTTACAGCAAAAGTTTGGGGTATCTGAATACGAAAGGCTGACTTAGGGAAACAGTCCCTGACAACCCTATTGTGAAGCTGTCCAAAATTAAAGGCTGGAACAGCATTAGAAGAAGCTTCAGCCAAAATAAGGATTCTTTTAAAAACCATGTCTCAGCCAGGGGACTGGGGCTGTGAAATACAGACCCAGTTCATGTCCTGTTCTGAGAACATTCTGAAGTCCCAGTTCAATAGTTCTAGGAACCATACAGCCAACTCAAACTCGCCCTTCCATAAGGGTTTTTCAAAAGAAGAATAGAACGCAAACTTTGAAAAAGCTTTGTGGTTCCATAAATTAATATTAGGGTTTGGTTCAGAGCTGAGCACAGTTGTGTGGTAAATGTGGTTTAGGATCCATGGTCTGGCTGAGGTCCCTGATTTGAAGGCCTCAAAGCCTGCAGGGTTGGTGGCTTGAAAGGGCTTCCTTGAAGTGGAGCTCACAGCTGAAGACAGTTCATCTCAACTCAACGGGGGCATTTCAGACCTTCTCCCTAGCATTTCTTCTAGGACATCAGCCTCTGTATCTTTCTCTGCTGTAGTCTTGCACAGCCTAGTCCAGCATAGCTGTTATTTTAAATAATAATTAAAAAGGCTGAGAATGATCTTTGAGGAATGGAGGAGGGGAAGGAGTATCTTTATATTTAGATATTCTGTACTTGATTATAAATCCTAGCACTTGGCTGCTCCTTGGGGACTTGCTTCTCTAGGAACCCCCATTCTCTACATGATTGACTGACTACTGCCATCTAGTGGATTTGGAGGCCTTTCATGCTCTAACTGCTAGTGGGCCACGCATTGGACATGGATCTGAAGAGAAACTATACTTAATTAGGACGGAGCATCTTAGGGATGGCCTGTAGGTAGGATTATGGATTGATCACCCTGGAACAGCCCCCTACACAAGTTTTCTACTTAGATATATATTTAAAGGGAAAAAATAAAAAATTTGTTGCCTGTAGGTAATCAATGTTCTGGAGTTTACTTGGCAATTGAATCAAAACTGCAATTGAATCAAGACTAAACAGCAAGGTGGCAGGTATCAGACTGACTGCTCTACTCCAGTTGTCCATGCAGGCTGATTTCATCAGGCACTTGGGTATGGCTGGGGTGACTGCAATAGGCCCTCAACTAGGAAATAACAATACAGTGTACATCTCTGCAGCCATTCTTCCATGGTGCCGTCCTATCCAAGCAGCCCAGGAGCTCATGCCAGTCAATGGGTAGTGTTGTGTCCCGCCTGGAGATGGAAGAAAGGAGATCCAGGGGTCCAAACTGCAGAGCTTCAGCTCTGGTAGAGATCTGGCTGCCTGGAGTGATTTCTGAAGACAGACAATAGATGTTCAGGGACACAGCATAGCAGAGTATTGTAGTCTAGTCTGGAGTTTTCCAGGAGCTTAAGAAACAAAGCAGATAAAATACACATGGAATCAACAAGTGTACATGAGCTAGTCTTCAAGATGGATGGGAAATTTGGGGATGATCCAAAGTATTTGAATCAACAATCACGTAAGGACACAAATCTAGCCCAAGCATCTCTCCCAAGGCTGAAAATACTTCCTTTTCATTTGTTGTATCTTCATTTTCTCCTGTTACAGCCCAGCCCTTTCCTCCTGCCCAGTGAGGCTCTGTCAAACCTGAGAGTGGGCCCCAAAATCATGCATCTCTACCCACCACACCCCCACGCTTCAGTGTTCTCATCTGGGAAATGAACCGGTGGGTTCCATTAGCTCTCAGAACTTGTCTTGCTGACTTTGAATTCTTCGAGTTGAAATTTTCTTTTGTTTTGGCTGAAGTGTGCTCCAGTTCTGAGAGGACTGAATCTAGGATCTTTTATCATCATCTCACGTGTACTGAGGAACATTCTGTCCAGAAAAAGAGACTGTTTCCCTCGAACATGAAGTCAAGCACCCATCAGCTAAGGTGTGTTGTAACAACTTTTGTAGCACAGACATAATGGCAAAGGCTCCATCCAGTCTGCCTCATGCTCAGTGTGTGACCTTAGCAAGTCGTTCATTCACTCAGACTGGCTTTGCACACTTAAAAAACAACAATAACAACCCTTAGGCTATCTTCCTCTCAAGGTTCTTGGGAGGCAGAAAAAGCCTAAGCATAAGCTTAGCTTAAATTTATTTAATGCTATCAATCCCTTCCAGATAACACCCATCAAATGATGGCCAAATAGCCCATGTCTGAAAGACCATGGACTCTGCTTTGGATGAGAGGCGGAAGGTGTGGAGACCAGCTAGGTCACACTGGTGATGGAGCAATCTGTCGTAACAATAAGGAAACATTGGCCTTTCTTTGGTCTGTTCCTTCCAGTCCGAGGGGGTTGCTAGGTGCAACTGGAGTGGAAGGAGGAGAAAGAGGTGCCCAGGAAGCTACAGCATGCGGTTTTCAGTGAATGACAACAAACAGAGCCAGACGTCAAATCTTTACCTGGAAAATCAGATGCTCCTTCCCCTCCTCCACTGTAAACCGCTCCACAGAAAAGTGGAGGACAGAAAATTGCAAGTTGTGATTCATAATTGTCAATAACATTTTTGTCATTTTGATGCTCTAACTCTATTACGTTAATTGCTTTCCTCTCTACACTTTATTTTAAGGTGAACATTAATTGATTCCCAACTGTAATCACAATTATGGTGAGTTATCCTGATTAATGGAAGATGTGATTAATAAGTAGAAAGTACAGCTCCTTCTCCTTACCTAGGAAGAGATGATAGATGTTGTCATAGCGCCGCTGCAGGCTGCATGTTCCCCAAGAATTCTGAGCTAATGCACAGCTTTCTGTCATCGAATTCCATTGTTGCTTATCCCAGATGGCTACACACAACTCCCATTTGGCCTGGCCCATTTCTGCATGCCACTGACATGCAGCCTTGCTTAAAGAATTCTCCTGTTCTAGATCTTCAGTGTTCTGGAGAGAAAACTGAGTTGCTAGCCTGTCAGTTCTCAGTGCTGATTCTGAATCGGAAATCCTGGCACAGGTTGAAATGAGCAAGGTGATGGATATGCACAGTGAGGGCCAGACCCAGAAAAGACATGGAAGGAGGCAGAAAAGAGAAACAGTTATCCATCTGCATACTTTGATGCCTAGCATCCTACCAGACACACAGTACCTATTTACCACTTGGTATTTGGAAAAGAGAATGGGTGAATAAAATGTGTCTTTAGATCTTGTTATGAGTTTTACTATCTCACTGTTTCTGGACTCCCCTTCTGTCACCTTCTACTTGCTGTGAAGAAGATTCCCCTCTCCAGGCCTCTCTCTGTCTCTAAACCTCCCTGCAATATCACCTGTCCTTGTCCATTGCAGTGGTGTTTTGCTAGGAGACAAGATAACTCAGCAGTGTACCAGTCGGTGGGAGAGCAAGTGCTGAGGAAAGAGCTCTTCCCAGGAACCTTGAGACAGGAGTTTGCATCCTCTTAACTTTGGTCATCCATCCTTGCCAGTTCATCTCCAAGCAACACCCCTCCTGCCTACCCTGTCCTTCTTCATACACCAGTCACAAATGTTCTTTCATTTGGTCACCTATGAGTCCAGTTGCATCTTCTAGGTAGGACGAGCTTCTGACTATTGAACAAGAGAACTGGAAGATTTGTCTTGGCTTTGCAAAGCTTGCCTAGCACAGTTTACCCTTACGGTATCCATTTATTTAGGGTAGCTGAGGATCTCCCATAGAGAGCTTGTGTGGGGAGCTCATGTTTACAGTTTATAGAACTATCAACCATTGATTATATCCTGAATTTATTCTGTTGTTTGCTTTCCATGGGCAGGAAGGGCCTCTGTTTCTGCTATCTATCTGAAGATTGTCTATCCACTCACCAAGATCCCATAAGATATTTCCAACCTGGATGCCTTCTGTTCAGGAAGAATACACTTCTCCACCCTTGGCCTGGGAGGCAACCTGGCCACGCCTCAACATGACCACTTCAGTCAGCATCACAACCTTGTAGTCCAGACATCTGCTGTCCCTATCAGTGCCAGACCAATGTCTTGGGCCTGCAGGCCTCAGTGAAGTTTGTAATCATGCAAAGACAGCTGACAGAGAAGGCAAGTGGGGCTGCTCCCTTGCCTGTGGCCAGACCCCTCCCCGCTTCAGAAAGGTTTCAACCCACGAAGGCCCAGATCAAGCCCTGCACTAGATGAGTCAAACCAGAAGCACCTGCTTTAGAAAGACACAAAAGATACTAACGTGTGCTCAGAGCAGCCAGCTCCGACGCGAAGGGTGTGATCCTGCTGGCGCGGCCCTGTGACACTGTCTCAGCTCCTTCACTGTTTCACAAGTAATTACCCACATTCAGCACTTCACAACTCTTTGTGGACATTATTGAAAATCTCATGGGCAATGAAACAGACAGTTTTGTATCTCACACATGATAGGAGAGAACTTAATAACCCACCTGACCCATTTGTGTCCTCCCCCAGCTCTGCTCCCAAAAGAAGCATCATCATTTCTTCCTCTCCGGGCTCAACCCCTGGCAACAACATCTCCCAGCTCCTAAGCTGTGCCTTCTTCTTTCCGAGTTCCCTTCCTCCCTAATCCATCTTAGGATCCAACTCCGCCTCACCTCCTACTTCAGCCTGGCAGACCTTCTTCTACCACAGCTCAGCAATTGAACTTCAGCCTCCAGGATGGCATTAAGTTTATCCCTGGCTTCCATCCAAAGTTACCACCACCAATACCCAATGCCTTTTCATAGAAAACCCCACCACATATGTACTTAGACACAAACACAGGGAATTTTTGTACATTGAAGTACCTGCATCTTAGCAAGCTTCTCCCCAGGACTGCACATTCTAAGGATCTGTGACTGCTGGGTCTTCCTCCAGCCTCAGGGCCTTGCTGCTCTTAATTGATTCAGTTTCAAAATAGCTCAGCCCTTCCAGGCAGAGGAAGTGGGAAGCTAGGTCCTGACCGACAGTTAAGAGATGTGTGTGGGAAGGTGTGTGTGTAAATATTTAACAACTTCCGAAGAACGGCAACTCAGAGCATGAGCACAAAAAATTCATATCACAAGTTGGGGACCATCACCAAAAGCCTTTCTCTGATGCTGCCTAGTGATAGCAAGCACTTGCGATTCAGTTCAAGAGATTTTTATTCAGCATCTACTATGTGCCCAACGCTGTAGACACCAGTGCAATGTACATAAAAGATGTGCCCCGTCCTGCTAGAATAAAGCTGTGTAACAAAAAACTCCAGCACCTGAACATTTTTTATCTATTTGAGGTCATCCCGGAGTCAGGTGGTCTGGGCCGAGCTTTGGGCTGTGAGTCAGCTGGGCACTGTGCCTGTGTGTTTCTCACCTTTTGTGATCCCATCAGATAATCCAGTAATGACCTGTTCATGCACATGACATATTAATTTCATTGGCCAAAGCAGGCATCTACATAATCAATCCCCAGTTAAATCCACCCACTAAAATGACAAATCAAATGCATAGCCATGCCCTTATCTGTAGAGTAAGGGAATGTACTATCACCAATGAGGTGAGAGTGAAAAGTGAATATTTATTTCTGTACAATAATTGTGTAGATATAAGTCATAATTATCTCATAATTAATTCTAATTTTGTTATGATTCAGTGTAAAATAGAACTTCATTTTAACTCCAGAAGTGAGCTTAGGCTTTGCCACAAAGAAGTGGTGACAGTGATATGAGTGTGATTGTTGTTGCTTGTATTATCTCTGGAACTAGCAGGACAAGGAGTAAGCAAGACTAACACAGAGCTGGTGTCGTGATCCCTTTCCAGGACCGCTAGGAGTGTCTCAGTAGCAATACTTACGAGTTCTTTGGCACTGAGACATTGCTTGAAGGTTTAGTTTCTCATTGGAAGCATTATATCATCCTTTCCATTTGTGGGATAATTCTCACTGCTAGCTTTCATCAATAATTTTTAGACAAAGATTTCTATAAACATAAATAACATGCTGGATATAGGGTCAGTAGTTTCATTAGATTGCCAAAGAAGTAGTAAAGGAAATGGGGGAATGTTATTCTAGCCTCCAGAAACAAAAGCTCCATATTGAATCTCAGTGAAAGTCCAGACTAGATAATTAAGGAAAGTTTCTGAACCCTAATAAAGTGTTGACATCTATGGTTATCTTCCACTCAAAATATCCAAACCAAATTATCTTATTTTCTTTTGGGAAGTTTGTGGCTTTCAATAAGAAATTTGGCAATAGTGCTACAATACCCTTGTAGTCCAACTAAAAATATAGCCAATATAATAATGGGGTCAGGCCAAATCTTATTTAGTGTGCTATTCAGAAATGTTGATTAAGGTGCCTTGGAAGGTCCGCCTCTGGCGAGGTGCCCCAAGACCGAGCTGTTGGCCCTCTGTATTCAATAGTTTTATCAACTGCTTGAATGTAAAAAAAAAAAAATCAGAAAACACTAATCAAGGTAGTGAATGACTCTGTACTAGGATGGTCAACAAAAACAATGTGGCCAAAATCTACATTTAGAGTAACAAATTAAAAATGATAAATAAAATTTTACAAATGGAGTCACAAAACACCAAAGTTAGCCCTATA
The DNA here is from genome assembly GCA_004027295.1 of Dolichotis patagonum. Lineage (NCBI taxonomy): Eukaryota > Metazoa > Chordata > Mammalia > Rodentia > Caviidae > Dolichotis > Dolichotis patagonum. The sequence goes on from PVJX010006253.1 coordinate 17,901, forward strand.
ATAGGGGAGGCAGTGAAAGTCACTTACCCTGATCACAAGCTGGGTGGAAACACATAGAAATGCAGCTGAGTAGGAAAAGAAGGATGCCATAGCTGCCCAAGGGGCAGGCAAAATCTGCAGCTACATTTGCAGGCAGCTGGTTCCAGGGCAGAGAAAGTCACAGGTCCTCTGGACACAACACTGTCTCAGGAAATTCTCTCAGTCTGGCAATGGCTTAGGATGACTTGATCTTTCTGCCATCTGGAAAGGCATCTTCTTGTTCTCTCTGACATTTTCCCCTCATTTTCCTTCTTAAAATTCTACCATTAGGCACAGAAAGCAGAACTTTTGATTTAGCAGATAAGAACTTCATGCATTCAACAAATATCCATGTGGTGCTTATCATATGGTGGGCATTCCCTTGAACACCTGGTCTGATGCTAGAAGTGGAATAGAAACCAAGGTAAACACTGGGAGACCATAGTAATGGGGAACATGGACACACAGACATACAGACACATGCACACACATGCACACATGCACCCACCCACACACTCCGTACAATGGAATAATTCTAGAACAGTGGTGTTTGCAAAATGCTGTGTTAACATAGCTTACTCCAGATTGAACTAGGGTAGATGTTTTAGAGGGAACCTGCATTGAGACAGTTCCATTTCAGGGATTAAAACATGAATCCTAGCTATGGCTAGGTATGTAATAAATAGATGATGAATGAAAGGAAGATGGTGTGATGGTTAAGCTTAATTATGTCAACTTGATTGGCTTGGGAGACACCAAGGGGAGTGGTAAAGCACATTTCTGAGTGTATCTGGCAAGCCATGGAGGTGTGACCTTGGGTACTATATCTGGTCTCTTGTTTCTTCCTCTTAGGCACTGCCTCCCTGCTCTGCTCTCTGGCTACCATGAAATAGCTTTGTTCATCATACCATTCTGCCACGATGTTTCTACCTGGGAGCCGACCATAAGTGGAGTCTTCTGAAACCTCTGAAATCCTCTGACACTGAATTAAACCTCTCTTCATTCAAACTGTGGGTGTCACATATTGTGCCCCAGTGATGGAAAGACTGGCTGACACAGATGGCCCCTAGTGTCTGAGATTAAGCCCCAGCACTGCCAACCCAGAAAAGCTAAATGAACTCACTGCGCCTTAGTTCCTTAAATATAGAGACCATGATCTTCATCTTGTAGGTTTTTCCTAAAACTTTAATGAAATGGAACTGGCTAGCAGGCATGAAGTATCCATCAAGGTACCTGGGTCTACTAAAAGTAAACTTTAGTACACATTTCCCTCTCGATTGTGTGCCATGAGACTATATTTGGGTAACTGAGCGTGGTTTTTATAAATTATAGTATGTCAGAGAGAAGATCCGAGTGAAGACATTAGGAAACAGGAACGGTTGAAGGGCTAAGGAGGTTAAACAGTTCAAGCGTATTTAGGGTGAAACGCCTTTTGTTTTGCTTGTTTTCAGACCTCCTATAACCTCACAAGACTCTGGGATATTGCCAAAAGAGAAATGAGTTTGAAGGCTTCCATTTCAGCTCTAGCATGGAAGAACATTCCGCAAAGTATAGCCACCAAAAATAAAACGAGCTGCCTTATGGAGCAGAGAGTGCCTCAGTACTGGGACTTTTAAAGCAAAGACTGGAGGAGCATTCCTTTACCAGGAAGGTTCATGGTGTCATTTATTAACAGAATATTTCTTATGTACCCACCATGTGCTCATCTTATTCCAGGGAATTTTGGATTAAAAATGAAAAACAAAAGACCTAGCCCCTGAATCTAAAATAAAGTACTCACAAAAGCCAATAATTGTATGCTTTATGCTACAAAGTGCTATGCGATCTCAGGATTTTGTAGGAGGGATTTTGCATGTGGGTGGGAGGAGGGAACGATGACCTTTAAATCTCTTGGCTCCTATTATTTTATGATTCCATGTAAGTCATAATCTCTTTCTACAAAGAATTTGCTCATCTAATCCAAAGATTTTTCTTGGAATTAAACTTTGGACATCCAGCTCCCTCACGCTACAATGTAAGACTCCAAAAATGCAATAATAATGTACTTTATGTCAGCAAAGCACTTTGCCTCTAATCTTCTGGAAGAAATTTTCTATTACAACATTTAAAATTCACACGTAACCCATACTCAAGGCCATGTCTAAGTAGATAAGGAAGTGGAAGAGCAGAAATAATACACGTAACTCACCTAAGTCACTCAGTTACTCACAGCAGAGTTGCATAGAGCTCAGGTCTCCTAAACCTCACTTGCTGTTCTCACCAAGAGACCAGAATGCCTTTAGCTTCCTCTTTTGTTGGGTTTTGTTCTGGGCAGTTTTTCTTTCCCTCTGTCCCCTCCCTGCTGCCCCACTCTCTTATTGCAAGTCCAGAATCTGGCAGATGAATGCCAAGGCTGATCTCCCAAGCTCCCCTCTGAAATGTAGAACCTGACAGCTTTACATTTAGAATTCCGAACACAACCACTGCTGTGTCAGAAAAATATTAACTGTTTGAGCAGCGGACCTTGCCACCAGCCCCAGAGAATGATAAGCATGGACAGAAGAGGAAAACTGCTGTGTGCCTTTGCTGGGCTCCAAAAGCAAAGGCATGGCTGGGGGGCATAGTGGGTGGACACTGCTTTTTAGAAGTAAAAATAGGGATTCAGAAGCCTGGGCTGAGAACATTAACTCTGTGGGGAAACAGCTTTCCCCAAGAGGTCAGTGTACGTGTGCTTTGGCTTATTTATTTGGCTCCACTTGAGGTTGAAGTGGCAACCTTCAGGGCAGGTTTTGAGGCCAGGCATCTGCAAATGTTGGGCCATTTCAAATGCCAGCAGTTTTGGTGTCACTTTTTATTCCTCTGAGTGAATCACACTGACAGCCCAGCAAGGCTGCTGGGAGGGCACATGGCTCTTGTTTCAGCAGTTGTCCCATCAGTCTGAGTAGGCTGCTGTCTCTTCACATGCAGAAAGCAGGGCAGGAAGAGGACACAGCAAGGGTGTGGCACCAGGTAGATCTACCATGGCCTGGAGATGGGGGCCCATGGCCAGGCGCCCTGTAGGTAACTCCTAAAGTATATCAGGCTTTGTCCTGGGCTGGTGTGGCAATCTCAGTATTGATCTTTCAGGTGATTTATGTGATCTGCTTCCAGAAACACCAGAGAGACAAGCATAAGAAAATCTCCAGGCTTTCATCTTTCTCTAATCTTTCATCCAGGAAAGATTGAGCTTTGAAGGGAATTTCTAAAAGGAATTTCATATTTCTGGACATGCAGGTATCTTTGGAAGATTGCACATACCTACACCACACACACACACACACACACACACACACACACGCACAGACACTCATATGCACTAGAACCTTCTAATCCCCTTATTTTGCTTTATTTTTCTCCATCATACCTAACATTGTTGGAGTCTCTTCTATCTGCTCATGATCTGTCTCCCTCCACTGGAGAATATCAGCCCCTTGAGGGCAAGGACTTTGTTATTCATTGCTGCAGCCTAGTCCATAAAACAGTAATAGGCACACAGTTCTCATTAAGTAACTGTTTCTTCATTTTATCCTGAAGTCCTATGAGAAATTTATTAACTTAGTTTTCAAAGATTTGAAAGTTTTTAAATGAAACATCCCTAGAATAGCCCTTTAAACTTTATTAATAGGTTTTAGCTAATAAATTTTGAGAATGGGAGGCTTTGCTATTCCATTATGAAGCATAGATACTTTCTAGAATTATGTTTAAGAGAGAAGCTAAAACACAAGGAAGTTAGAGGAAGTTAGAAATAAGAAGGAGACAGTGACGAAGTCTTGAAATGGGCCTCTTGATTATTTTACTCCAGTCTGTCCTGCCTAGGAGTCATGACTGACACTGGCCTCCCTAAATCCAGCATCAACAAATCCTACATCAGCTCTGATGGAAGGACCCTTCCTCATCCACTCTCACTACTAACACCACAGTGCAGGCCTCACCACCTAATCTCCCCTGACACCAGTGCTCACCAGTCAGTCCCCTCATTTTACCCCCATTGTCAACCCCTTCCAGGTCAATCATCTAAAATAACACTTTCTTCTTTACTACCCTATGATAGATGTCCAGGCTGTTTATTAATTTCTCCCTTCATTATGTATAATACGTATATGCTTCTGTTCAATGGATTGAAAGTAGAAGTAACATTCATTCATTCCAGAGTTCTTTCTCTCTGGCTCTATTAGCACAAGAGATATGTCTGGAGCTCTGAGTGAACAGGATGAGCAAACAGCCCTGTGAACCTGCGATGGGCATAGAATAAAAATTAACCTTCATTGTTTGAGGCCCTGATAATTTGGGGTTACTTATTACTGCAGCATAACACAGACTATGCTCACTAATACTTAACTCATTTACCAGAACCTGCAGTGCTTCTCATGACTCATTACCATGTGTGCTGTACTAAATGGGCTGTTATTTAATAGACCTGACTCTAATTCCTAGTTCTGTCACCAGATAACATAAGCTGTATGATCTCTTAAGTCTTTGCATTTGTAAAATCGGAATAATACTTGGGGTAAATGAAATGAAATAGCCTAGGTATAATGCCTGGCCTACAGCAGCCTTGCCTCTTCCTCCTCATCATGCTGACATTCATTTGCCCTTACCTAACCCACTAACCTGCCTCCTGCTACTCTCCCACCCATCCAGTGTTCACTGTATCACAAGCAGAGATTCTCCATGCTGGCTTTGCATCTGAAACAAAATGCTGTGTTTCCATACCCATACCTCACCTCTACCTTAGACCAAGTAAATCCATGTTTAGAACTGTGGACAAACCTCTGGTGATTTAAATATGCAGGCTAGATTGAGAGTCTTGATATAGAAACCCAATGCAGGGTAATGAATGTAGATTCCATGGCGTTACCTCCTTCCCCTTCTGACCCTCATAACCTGAGCAGTTTTCTCTGTCTCCACTTCATTTCAAAGTGGGCTGAGGATAACAAAGCAACTGTCTCACAAAGTCTTTGTAAGTGCAACTGTCTAAAGAACTGTTGGGCTTAGCCCATTAGAAATTCTCAATGAGTGGGATCGTTCCTTCCCTCAAACCTCAGTGTACTCTGCAATGACCTCTCCTTCTGAACTCCTGCCTGAAGTTCTCTGAAATTCCTTCACCTGCTCCTCTACTTCAGATATGACTGCCCGTGAAACATGCATTGTTATTTAATGCATAATTTGCATAATTTCTGTGTGTTAGAAATTTTCTGTTACAACATTCAGAATTCACATCTAACCCATACACAAGACCATAAGACCTGTGAAAATACTAAGCCTGTCTCCCCAGTGAGACTGGAAACTGTTGAAAGAAGTGGCAGTGTTTCATGCTTCCTTTTATTCTCTGTTTCTAACAACACTCTGGGCAGAGCTGTGCACCCAGCACCGTTTGCTAATTGATCAGTGGCCAGTGAATTCAGACATTCTCAGTATTAGTTATAGAGTCCAACAGAACAATAGCTTTAACACCTAGTCATATCCTCAGGGCTGGCTCTCCATCCGGACCCTGGGCAGCATTTAAATATTTAAGGACCTGGACCTGCACCATACCACACAGAGGTGATGAGGACCACCCTCCTCTCCTCAAGCCCCCTTGAGGTTGGAGATCCCACTCGAGGAGACGAAAGAACTGAATTTTAACTTGTATAGTCTGACTAATGAATAGTACAGCTCCAAAGAAAGAAAGGACTGAGAGGACTTAATTTCTCCTCCTTCCTGATCTTTTAAGAGGTACTGAGAAACACTTTCTACAGTACTAGGCTCTCCTAGGCTTGGCCCAGGTGACCTGGGTCCATCCTGGAAATCACAGCCTAAGGGCCCTCCTGCATCATCCCATGGCCCCTCCTGATGAGAAAAGAAAAACAGAAAAAACTTAAAACTTTCTGAGGAATCAGGTTGGGCCTCTGGACCTACTAAATCAGCATTTGCCTTCTTTCTAATCGTCCCCGGGATGAGAGGAAAGACAGAGACTGATAGCTGGGAACTGAGGCAAATATATATATATATATATATATATATATATATATATATATATATATATATATATATATTCTTGAATTCATAGGATTCCTGCCAGGAACTCCCTCTCCATTCAGTGTCCTCAAGTAACAAAAGAACAAAAGGAAGAAAAAGGAAGGAAACTAATGTCACTTGCTATGCCCTGCTCCAGGTTCTGTGTGCTTTATATATTTGTTCAAAGGTGTGTCTTAGTTGGTATTATAGACTGGGTCTTGTCATCCCGTTCCACTCTGAAGAAACAGTCTTAGACATGTGATGTGACTTGTCTAGATAAGCTCATAGCCAGAGCTGAAACCAAGTCACACATTTATCCATTTGCCCTTCCCCTTGTAGAGCACTCTGCTGATAATCACAGAGTTAAAGCAGAAAGGAGGAACGGGAGAGACTGAAGGCCACATGAGTGTCCATGAGTCCAGAATGTACTGGGATTTGCTTCAATAGGACATAAAAAGAGAGCAGCCATGGAAATGCTGCTCATGAAGGAAGACATTTTTAAATTGTTATTTTAATTGCAATTAAGAGTATTGTGTCACAATTCAATATACACAAGGTGGACTGCTCAAATCAGGATAGTAAACATTTTTATCCCTTAAGCATTTATTTTTCTTATGTTTTGATTAACACATAAAGAAGAGGTTTCTACTCATAGATCTGTGGAAACGGGAGTCGTAGCACGTCGTGCAGGGCCATGTGGGAAAGTCCCAGGATGATCAGGGGAGAGAAGAGGGAGAGGGTGGGGCATGGTTCACAATTTTTATTGAAGATTTCATGAGAAGAAATGAGAGAGGGAAGGAATAGGTGCAGCAGGATCAGTAAACTAAGATTATTAGATAACCTGAACAATTTTGGACTATAACGCCAGCCCCTATTTGTCTGGTGCCCAGCTGTGAGATGATGTAGAGCAGTAGAAATATTAGCTTGGTGTGTGAGAGTTTGATAAAGGAGGTGGTTGGAGATATGGGCTCTGGAGGGGTCAGTTCTCATATCAAAGTTATAATCACAGAGATGTCTACCTGTAGCAATTAATCCCGAAAGACAATGGCCCTAGGATCGCAGAAGAATCAAGAACGCAGAAAATAAGAATAAATATGATGTCTAACAGTGAAATCTGTAAATGAAAATGACTGGGAGCAATAAAAATTATTTAGTCCTATGACTCACGCCACACAGGATGGAGGCTATTGCTGAGATGAAAGTCTGAAACTGGAATGATGGACTTAGGAAAGAGACAACAGTTCCTCCAGGGTTCGGGCAGTGAAAAAATAGCAACCCGAGGGAAAAACCACGTCTGGTTAAGGACTGTGATAGCTAACTGTGGTGTCAACTTGAATAAAAATAAATGTCTGGCTCAGGGGTTTACACAGTTTTGGGTGTGTCTAGATGACCGATTTACCAAAGAGGAAGGACCCACCCTGGCTGTGGGTGGCACCAACAATAGACTTATAGTCTGGATGGAATAAAAGGGGAAAGAAGAAGGCAGTCTCCTGTCTGCTTCTCTGGCAGAGCTCCAATTTTCAGCATCACCTTTGGACATCAGTCTCCAGGCTTCCAGCACAGACCTTTTAGTCTTTCAGCACAGACCCATCTATCTCCTGACAGTGACTCACACAAGTCTCTGTGGTGAGCTCCCGGAACTTTGATTTTTGATTGGATCCTTCGGTTCTCCAGCGTACAGAGGGCCCTCTTGGGTTCCTCCACACCTGATTTTGCAGGGAGCCATTGTAAGTCTATCTTATAAATCCTTTATATATCATACATATTTCATATTAAATCTGTTCCTCTAGTGAAACCTACCTGACTGGATGTCAGATTGAGGAGCCCAGAAATACAGGAAACTGAACTGAATGATTGTTCCAGAGTGAACAATGGCTGGGGAAAGGGTTGGAAAGAGATTAGGAATGGAAGACAGCAAGCAGAGGCTGGAGAAAAGGCATAAGGCAGTAAAAAGAGAGTCACAATGTCTGAGGAAACAAAGGATAAGGATTGAGACTGTATGGACTGTCCTGAAACATGAAGCCGTGGTCCCAGGTAGTTCAGGAAGCCTCATTCAGCTAACGTTGGCAGTCGGTGCTCATGATTTTGATGCTATGTGCCACAGAGTTCTTGTACTTCTTAATGAGAGCTCTGAGTAGCTGTAGAAAGACTTTCTTGGCCTCTGAATGTTCTAGTCTCAATAGAATCACCAAAGCTCAGGGTGTCTCAGAGACATGAGGCTTCACCTGTGCAAACTAAGGAGCCTGGACTCCTTGAGGGAATTGCTTCTCACCACAGGAACGATGAACTGAATTCCTGACACCTCCTAGTGGAATCCCCACTCCCAGATTTCTCAGAAGCTTTGTTTTTAAATCTGTCACTGCTTTAACAGACAAGGTGAGCACTCAAATAACAAGATACAGAGATTGAGGAAGTGACCAGAGAGGTAGTTAGTGTCATTGCTCCCAAGACATTAGATCCAAAACCCAAAGAGTTCCAGGTGGCCACTTCAGGATAGAGGGTACCCCCAACGTTTTCCTCTTCACTGGAGGAACCAAGCATTGCTGAATTTTTCTAAGCTCGCCATGTATGAAGCCTGAAACTTAAACCCTTCCCATAGTCTGAATCTTTTTGCCAAAAATCCTTTCTCAGACCTCCACAAGACTGAACCCCTGCTGACTTCAGTTATTTCCCTTCCTACCTCATTTTGTACCTTTCACTTCTTGCTTCCCTCACATGACTGATCTGCAGTATATTGACTCCTTCATCTCTCAGATTCAGACCGCCTATCACGTACCAGGCACTGTTCTTAATGTTGACATCCCCCAGTTTTCTTCAGTTAACCCAGATTCGTGAGGAATCCACTAACGCGAACATGCAGAGCATGGCAGGTGCTGGGTGTGATGCAGGATGAAGGGAACATTTGGTGTAGTCCCTGACTGGCTGGAGCTTACATGCTGCGGAGAAGACATAATCTGCACAGGTCTCCAGTCTACAGGACAAGCCGAGCAGTGGATGGGGTGCTGCTAGGGGATGTGTTTTCAGTTATAGGAAAAGCAGCATTAAATCTTAGACTGCCATTTAGCTCACTGTCTGATTTTGGGTGAGTTGCTCATTCCTCTAGGAGCTCTAGCACATTAGGCTATAAAATGAGAATATACCCCAAAGTTAAGGCGAAGATCAAATGAATTATATCTGTGGACGTGCTTGATAAAATATAAAAGGACATGATGATTATTACCACACTGAGGTAATACTAATTCTCTAATTACCCACAGGTTAGAAACAAACTGTGCCTCTAAACCTCCCTCCTGAAGGCACAGCTATAGTGGTGAAAATATTCCTCATGTTATTCAGATCTCAAAAACCAAGGAAGTGATTTTTTTTCAACTTTCCATCTGTGTAACAAAACATTCAAGGAAAACAATGTGAAGGAAGAAAGGTTTATTTTGGCTCATGATTTGAGAAGTTTCAGTCCCTGGTCTGCCAGCTCCATCGTTTCAGGCCTGAGAGGAGGCAGAACCTCATGGTGGAAAGGGGTGATGGAGGAAAGCTACTCACCTCTTTGCAGACAGGAGGCAGAGAGGGACCCAGGATAAAATACTCTCCTTCAAAAGAACCTCCAAGTTACCGACTTCCTCCAACTAGGCTCCACCTCCTGGAGCTTCCACTGCCTTCCACCAGTATCATCAGCTAAGGATCAAGCTTTCAACACATAAGCCTTGGGGGGACATTTAACATCCAAACCATAAGAAGCAGGGCCGGGGATTTAGCTCAGCGGCATAAGCGCCTGCCTGGCAAGCGTGAGGTCGTGAGTTCGATCCCCGGTACCAAAAAAAAAAAAAAAAAAGAAACAGCTTCTGAAAATTCTATACATACAAACCTGGAGGAGACGCTCTTAACCGCAGTGCTTCCCAGCGCTTTCTACAAACTCTAACAGAGCCCCAGCAGCTGTAGGAGTGAGGAAGAGCACTCAGCTGCCTGAGATGCTCACACCTAATCAGGGCTTCCGAACCTCACAGAGAGCCTGCATTCATATAATGACCTGTACAGCCGTGCAGCAGCAGATATTTCCCCATTAGGGCGGCATTAGGGGAAGTTATTGGAAAGGACTTTCTCCCACCATTGAGTAGTAAATGCTTTGCTAATTTGCCTGATGATCCATTGATGATGGTTGCTTGCTGATCCTCTACCACAATCTACCTTTAATGGCCTGTCTGTGAGGAAAGGCCAGTCTTCGCCAATGAACCAACTTGATTTTATTATGGCTTATTATTGTATTTTGTTCAAGGAGTGCCTGAAAATGAGAAAGTAGCCCACAAAACTCTTCATCACGGGCATAATTATTGCAAAAGTGCTTAGAAAGAAAGAAAAACAAATAGTAATCTTTGCTAATTGAAACAGTAAAATATGTGCAGTTCAGAATTATTCTGTGTAGATGAGGAAAACAACCGATACCAAATGCACATCAAGTACACACTCACACACAAAATGAAACTATGAATTATGAATATGTAGGACTCTTCATTTCTTGCTCACTCATCAGTCTCCCACAGCTCCTAATTTTGTGTGTGTGTTTAAAGCTCAGTGCATTGCTACTAATTATTTTTCAGATTTTTTGGCAGGATTGTTCTATAATGAAATCCATTTCCCTTGAGGGGAATTTACTTCACTTGTTTGCATTTCTGGTGCTCCTTTTACAGAATGAGATGTGGAAGGAAGGCTTTGTTTGCACTCATTCTGCAATTTCTCCACTTTCTCCCCTACCCTTTTCAGGTTCTCTCATCCTCTGGCCATATGTAAACAAATCAAGTATTCTCAGGACATTGTTGTTCAACGTGGAGTGAATTTGCGGAGGTGAAGGGGAGTTGCCATCCATAAGAGAAATCAACTGGTGAGTAAATGAGCAAATCATATTGAAATTCATTTTTTGCTCTCGTAAAGATAACTAACTGCTAGCTTCTACTGGTTGCATTTCCTTTACTGAATGCAAAACACCATGTGCAAAGAAGGCAGATGAAGCTTTGTTGAAAACATTTTGGCCGATCTGGTATGCGTGTATTTAAAAATCAGAGGTAGTGTGATGTGTGAAAAAACAGAAGCATTATGGTAAAGCAATCCTAGATTCAAATGCAATCTTTACAATGAGAACATTCAAAGGTAGAATAAGCCCAGCAAATCTTATCTCACCCACTGATTATACTAAAATCTTTGGATAAAATGGAAAAAGCAATGTCTAGGAGGCATAAAAGTAAACAGAAAGCAAGTGTGGCATGAAAAACGCATTTAACACCTGGAGCAGCAAGCCACATGGAGATGAGGCTTCCCTCAGACTGTTCTTTAGAACATTGCCCTAGGCAAGCTCCACACAGGGAGTCATGCTAGTTAGTGGCATTTGCAGTTGAAACCGGGATAGAAGCACCATTTGTCTGGCCAGAGGAATTGGGAAAAGGAAATCCTGCAAGCTGTAGAGTATGAGAGAAACTGGAGAAGGCACAGTTGGAGAAGTAAATCCCTAATTCTATGAATAGCCCAAGTGAGTTGGAAAACCAGCTCTGTGCCTCTCATGCGTGGGGCAGACCCAAAGCAGCATGGTGAAGGCCCTGAGAATCCACTGAGACAGGAACCACTACCTGGAGGAAGAAAAATGAAAGGTGCACTCTGACTCTAGCTGATTTGGACTAAAATCAAAGCAAAAATCAAGATTCTCTGGAGGATTTTTACAGAATGCTATCAAATGCACAACACAGCATTTGTGCTGGCCTAAAGTACTCAACGTGCAAAGAAGCAGGAAAATGTGACCAAATTTAGAGGAAAAGACAATTAGCACATGCTAATGATCTAGAAGTTGGAATTATCAAAAACTTCAAGGTAGCTATCACTGTCTTGTATAACCTAAAGGTAAACATACTTGAAAATAAGGGAAAGAGAAAAGTTCTCTGCAGAAGTAGAAACAAAGAAAAATTCCAAATGGAAATTTTAAAACATCTAAAATTTTTAAAATTACTGAATAGCCTAAATAGAACTTGAAGATAGATCAATAAAATTTTTCTAATCTGATGAACAGGAGACAAATTTAAGCAAACATAAAGAACAGATCCCAGGGGCTTGTGATATTAGGTACAATGGTCATTGATGTCCCAGAAAGAAAGGAAAAAATATGAAGAAATTATGACTGAAAACTCCAAATTTGATGGAAAAACACAGATTTACAGATTCATAAAGCTAAGAAAGCCCAAAATAGGATAAACTGAAAGAAAACCATGCCTAGACACATAAACTATTTAAAACCAAAGATAAAGAAAAAATACTGAAGACAAAGAAATAACATACCATATATAAGAAAGCAGTGATTTAGAACATTTTGGATTTCTCATCAGAAACCATGCAGACCAGAAGGCAAAGGGACAATATTTTTAAAGCATTCAAAGAAAAGAACTGTTGATATAGAATGCTATACCCAGCAAAATATATTGTTTGCAAGAGAAGGTGAAATAAACACATTATCAGATACAGGGGAAAATAATTCATAACCAGATTTACTCTAAAGGAAACATTAAAGGAAATTTTGGAGGAAAACAATGCTAGAAAAGCTTGTATCTTCAGGAAAGAAGGAAGAACAACAGATATGGTAAGCATTTGGATAAACATATGCATGTTTCTCCTCAGAAAGCCTTTGAAGTATGTGTGTCTCTTGAAAGCAAAATTATTACACTGGTTAGTGAGTTTTCAATGTGTATGTAATTGATATATTCAACAACTAGACTGTGAAGGGGACTGAGTATACACCTGAGATAAGTCTACAGAGATCAGCATGTTTCTGAATTTTCTGCATTTTACACAAAGTTATAAACAGTTTAGAATGTAAAAAAGTATGTATGTTGTAATTTTTAGAGCAGTCACTAAATATAATACAAAAAATGGTAAAAAGATAAAGTAGATAAAGTAATATGGAATGCAAAAAAATTTCAAATAATTCCCTCAAAGAATTAAAGAGGTAACAAAAATAGAAGGAACAACAAACCAAAAGTACATAGTAAAATGGTGAATCTAAATCCAGCCATATCAATAACGTTAACTATAAGTCAAGGACTGTCAAACTGAATTTTCTTTTAAAATCTGCCTTTCCTATGTACTAGTTAGAATACTTGGAAGTTACTTTGTCTTTCTGGTCCATAGCTTCTTTATAGTATAGGGAAATAATAACAACTACCATGAATGGCTGTTATATAGATAAAATGAGGTATGGCCAGTTACATACCTAATGCCTTTTAAGGGCTTAATAAACAATTTCTACTGTCTATTAATGCTTATTAAGTTACTAAGCTTGTTTATAATATAAGTCCTTTATTAATTTAGCCCTATAGTCTTTTGCTTTTGAGAAAAATGCTAATGAAAAGGCATGATCACAAAAAAGTAAAGATATGTCTTTCTTTAAAACATGATTTTTCTTATGCCACTTGGAATGTTACATAAAATTACTCTTTATATTTATCATGTAGTATCACTAAAGACTTATAGTGTTTTAGCATTATGAATTGGTAAATTGTATAGGTTAAGGCCCTACTTACATGTCTTCCATCAACTCTAAACATTTATTTATTCGGGCTCTTTCTACTTTCACTGAAATGATTCTTGCTTATTATAATGTAATAATCTATTTTACTTCCCACAAGTATATTTGAATTTCAGAATATTAAATGTCAAAGCAAGGACTTAGGCCCCTCAAGCTCTGCCCTTGCTGATTTCCATAATTAAGGCATCCACTAATGAGCACACATTCCCCACTAGAAGGTACGACATTGATCCAGTCTCCCTGGAAAAGGTAGGCTGCTGGATTCAGGCCAGAGCAGAGACAGAGACACACAGAATAACAGTGCATTTAAGACACTATGCCAAGGTGTCGAAGAGGGCATAGACCTGAGATCCGTCAGTGGTTGTCAGATTTCCTCAGTGCATATTGTTCTGGCATAAAAATACAGAGAAGTTCTCCTTAACAAATATATATTGAGAATGCAACCTGTGCAGAGCGCAGAGCCTGGAGCCAGGAATAGTGAGATGAACCAACCGGACTGTCCCCCTCAGAGGCGAAAGTCTGATGGAAGGAGCTGCTGGTCCTTTCCATGATCGTTGCTCTCTCCCTGCCCTCTGAAGACCTTGATATCCAAGGACTATTTTCCTATAAACCTCAGTTGTCCCAGAGATTAGTTTGGACAATTTGCATTCAGAAACTTGTTCTTGTTTTCTTCAGTCAACATCTTACACACAGGGAGGTCTGGGAGTTGATTTTTCCTGGTGTTGTTTGTAGTGTCGCTTACCATTTATGTCGCCTGTCATAAGAGCCATTATAATATTTGCTTAAGTATTTAAATCAAGCCCTTTACTTAAAGCCAGTCATTGCTAAGGTTTAAAGCATATTTGCATACATTAATATCAGCCAGCTTCCCCACATTCTAACTGTATTTTTGCATTAAAAACATGACATTTCAATAACAATAGTTGTCAGTGCCTAGCTATTATTTATGCCACAATTACAGGTCCTGTTAATTACAGCCCTGGCTGGTTTCTCAGCTCCTTCTGACAGAGCTTGTACAGCCACAGCCTGCAGTTCTTCCATGTGTGCATTTTGGCCCCTAAAGAGCAGCTCTGCCAGGCTGCAAAAGATGTAAAGATGCGTAGTTCCCTTTATCTCCGGCCCTGCTGACATCCTGGACTTTGGAAGTCAAGATGAGCACACACAGCTTTTATATCTCAGACAACTGGGCCCGGCAGCTCCTGGATAGAATTGCAGTCTTTACTGGGGATGGGTCTAGAGTATATAAAGCTGAGGACAAACAGGAACTCTGATCCAGGCTGAAATCTTCTGTGAGGCTTCAGTACTCAAGGGAATAAAGTAACTTTGGTAGCTGTGTATGCTGTGAGTTGCAGATGAAGGCAGATTAGGAAGCTTCTGCCTCTTGAGTGTGGCAGACCATTACGGGAGTGAATAACTGTTGGCTAGTGAATGGTAATGATGAGCAGGATGCTTGAAACCACAAAGGATCCAACTGGTCACCTGGTGAATTACTGCTCCGCTTCCTGATTTGTTCAAGGTCACCTACTCCCAGTGAAGCAGAGTCACTCATTCTCTCCCCTCTTGTATTAGCTCTGTTAGGACACTAACCACTTGCAATTACCTTTTTGTCTTTCCAAATAGACTATGAATTCCTGAGTGGAAGGACCACAGTTTGCTTACCTCTCTGTTGTCTAACCCACAGGCACTCTCAATGGACATTTCTGAGGGGAAAAAATAAGAAATACCTCTGGAGTCTGACCTGGAGCCAGGATTCAGGTAAGGCAAATTATGGGAAAGGCTAAGACTGAAGGATGTGCCACACCTGGCGGTGGTGACACCTGTTCCCCAGTGGACTGAGCAGCATGGACACTGCAGACCCTGAGGGTGCACATGGCACTGTTCTGTCATGGCAGTCCCTCCAAGCTGACCCTGAACTTGCCCTCCCTGTAACTCTTAGGGAGAAAAAAATGTTTGGAAATCAACTAATAGCTTATGGTGTCCCAAAATTGCAGAGACAGCCAAAGAAGGGAGATTTCTTCCAAAACATCTTCCATGGCCACAGTGGATTTCCGAGCCTTATGATACTGCCAGAGGAGAGGAAAGTCTGCCAGGGCCTGACATTTCTACACAGTGAGGCTAGAACAATAAACAGTGTGCTCAGCAGGCAGAGAGATGGCCTGGATTTGGGTTTCTCATATTTCCATCCAAATGCAGTCCCGCAAGCCCCAGCTCACAGTTTGTTTGTCTGCTGTGAGCCCTGGAGCTGTCCCTGACCTCTGGGAGTCATGCAGAGATTCCTGGGCCTGACAACAAGGTGACAGTAAATATCTCTGTGGTGCAGAGAACAGTGAAGCACACTGTGAGCCAGAAACTTCTTTGAACCCACTGGAATGAAGCCAGGGATGTGGGGCGGGCGGCAGGGCACTGGAAGAGAGAATGTGTATGTTTGAGCTCACGGCGCTGGACAGAGAGATCTGGTCCAGGCCCATTTTAGCAGCCCCTTTCAAGCTTTGTCTGTATGCTGCCTTCTCTGCAAGCCTTTCTGTCTCCTTGCATGTTGGTTTGCTTTAATAAAGATATGCTAACACAGGTTATGTGCCAGAAACTGTGCTGGACTCTGGAGTTGTGAAGATGAGTTAGATTTCTTACGAGAGTTTATCATCTACCTAAAGGAAAAATAGGAAATAGTCTTATGGAATAGTGAGTGGTGATTTCAGGGTGTACAAGATGTTAAGTGGGGAGCAACACTGGACTCAATCTGGTCATCTAGGGAAGGCTTGTTGGCAAAAGAGACATCTAAACTGAGTTCAAAAATAAATGGTGCCGACTCGGATTAAGAGAGATGGGAAAAGCATTGCAGACAGCACAGCTAGCACAAGCAAAGGCCTGATTGTGTAACACCTTGTGGTGTGTGTGAAAAGCTAAAAATTTAATGTTATTCACGTTAAAAATGCTTTGTGCAAAGTAGAGAAAGGAAGGTGAGGCTGGAAGGACTTGTGGAAGTCAAGTCAGGAAAGATCTTGAAGAGCTTGATAGATCAAGGGGAGGAGCTTGAAATTTCTCCTGCAGAAAATGAGAATTCTTTGAGCAAGTTTGGTTAGGGAAGGGATACAAGGTAATGACTTTGCAGAAACATTACTGGACTGCAGTATATAGAAGTGATCAGAGGATGCTCTTAGAGTGAAAGGATCAGATAGGAGGTCACCACCACCATCCAAGAAAGAGCTCAGGGAGAGGCAAAGGGTATGGAGAGGTAGTGAAAAGAAGCCTTTACCAGACCTGGCTATGAGGCTTGAAGGGGAAGGAAAATAGGTGGTAGACTCACAAGAAGCATCCAGAGGGAGGATATGGGTAGGACTTTGACAGTGTCTGCTACAAAGCTCAGACAAGTATCTTAGGAATGCATCAACTCTGTTTTGCAGAATACATGGCAAGCTAAGAACAACATGGAGATTGCTGAATTGGAGTGCTATGAGAAGAGTAGTGCCACTGAGTGAGGTGAAAATGGTAATTATTATTATATTAACACTATGTTCCAGGCATCATTGCAAGTGCTTTTCATGGGAAATTTAATTTAATCATTACAACAATTCTGTGAGTTGGGACTATTACTTCATTTTACAAATGAGGAGAGTAAGGCACCAAGCATGTTAAGTAACTTGCCCAAGGTCACACAGGTACCATATGATAACTCTGGGGTTTTGAGCCCTGTGGTATCAGGCTTCCATTACAACGGAGTGCGCATAATCTTGACCACTATATTTTGTGGATGCCCAGCCCCAAGTGGTATCTGGTATTCAGTCATTGCAAGTTTTCTAGCAAGTAATTGGAGAATTGGTGCCAAAAAGCACCAGCAGGAGGGAGGAGGTAGAGTAAGGTAAAGCACAAGTTACCGCTGTAACAACAGGACTTAATCCTGCTGGGAAATCTAGGCCCAGTGTATAATATATGACTCAGAGTTATACTGGAGAGGCTGGGGTCTCTGTCTGCTCACGTCCCCACATTTCCAATCAGTTGCAATAACAGACAGAATGCACTCTGGTGACCAGACAAAGTCAACAAGAAAGTGTGCTAGGAACTGACGAGAAGCCTTTCTGGTATGTAAGTAAGTACCAAAGGGATATGTGTAGGACTTTGGCAGCATCTGCTACAAAGCCCAGTCAAGTATCTTAGGAATGCGTCACCCTCTGTTTTACAGAATACATGGCTACTTCCACACATCTAAGAAACAGAAAACTGAGAAACTATGAGCAAGCACATAAACAAGATTTCCTAAATGTTTAACTGAGAGACATGCAGAATCTCTTTAAAGTAACACCATGGAATTTCTGGGGCTGCAGAACTCCACATAAGTTCTTATTGTACTGTTGACTACAGGAGAGTTTACAAAAAGAAGTGGGTGTGAGGAGAGGAGAAAAATTCAAAAGATGTTTTCCATTTTCTTTTTTCCAAATCCATGTGGAGTGAGAATGTTATCCAACCCAAACCCCTGGAGTGCCGTCTATGCAGCAGCATTACCAGTGGCTTGTGACCCACTTACACAGGCCTGGTCTGGGTGTGTGTGGGAGAATGAATGCTTCCTCTGTGAAGCTGCCACCCATTTTCCCATCAGCAAGATCTCCCCACAAAAACTCACCTTGAACACTATCCCATAGACAACACTCAGTTTCCTAGCTCCAACCAGCTCCATGTCTGAATTTCATTAACTTCTCTAAAGGAGAAATGCAGGCCACGCAGCCTCATTCCTGTAGTTTGGTGCAGAAACAATGGAGAAACTGCAGTAAATTGAATGTTAATTGCAGTCTTAGAGATAATTAAGGATTAAAGGAATTAGAGGAAGTGCTTTGTAACAAGATCTGCCCATTGAAATAAAATGTACAGATTCAAAATGTACAGTTTCAACTCTGTGGTCAAAACCATACAAAATTATCCTCTAAAGAAATATAAAATTATTCAACATGGGCTGATTAAATATAGAGGGCACAGAAGCAAAAAATAAGCTTTACCATCACTACCACCTTTTTAGAAGGGCTGTGTCCAGGACTACTCCTATTCAGCCTCCAGAATTTGGTCTCTCCATCCAAAATATCCAGAAGATTCTCTTGTAAAGACAGAGAAGAGTTGGGTGAGAAGGACTCGATCAGTACAATGGAATGCACCACATTCAGTTTCTTAATGGTTACTTTTAAGCATGAATATTGGATGAGTTCAAGTAAGCAGTGAAGATGAAATTCAAACAAGATCTACCAGACAACCAAGCTAATTGTTTTTCACCTATATTCTCTGCTTCTCCTCCCACCCTGCAAAAAAATGAAAGGATACCTACTGTCTGAGGAGTGATTGGAGATTACATAAGGAAGAGGGAGACAGAGGATCAGAGAAGGCAGCCCTGATGCTGTGGGTGGAAAGTACATGGGGAATCTAAGACAAAAACTCACTCCACGAGGCCCCTCTGCAGGCTTTCCACCACGCTACCATGCATCTCCCAGTCAGATTAGTCTTTCGAAGAATCCTACCGTACTTTGCCTCTTCAGTGTTCCAGTGGTACCACCAAGAATTCCAGACCCTCTGTAAAGAAGCATCAGAGGTGCTGGTGGAATCTGGGGGAAGAATGTGCAAATGATTGGGGAGATTGGAGACTAGGGACATCCTACTTTCAAATTCCTTTGGGGTTATAAGATTTGATACTTTGGCTTGTCTTGAATTTTCTTCCTTGTTATGGACTGGATTGTGTCCTCTAAAAATTCATTAAACCTCAATAGGACTCTTTGGAAACAGGGCCTAAGAGGTAATTAGGATAAGTGAAGGATAGAGCCCTAGTCCAATATGACTGGGTTTCTTATATGATGAGACACACCAGGGATGCATGTACAGTGAGAATGGTTGTGCAGGAGTAGATCAAGAGGGAAGCCATCCGCAATCCTAGGAGAGAAGTCTCACCAGGAGCCAATCCCACTTTCAGAATACCTTCAGTTTGGACTTTCAGTTTCAAGAAATAAATTTCTGTTGTTTGAACCACTCAATCTCTGGGATTTGTTATGGAAGCCTGCACAGAGTAACACACATTGGCTCTTCTCTTCCCCAATATCTCTCCCCTCCCCAGAGGTCACAGCAACACAGTACGTAAAATTAGCTATTCCTTTAGTTATTTCAGCTAAAGAAAATCCTATTTCTTTGCCTCCAAATTAAAGGGCTATAGCAGAGCCTGTCTAAGTCACACAGAGTCTGGGATTCCATCAGCCTATTAGGAATTGTTCAACCTGAGTAGGAAAAAATATGGCTCTCAGCTCACCTAACTCAGAAAATTCTGCTGAGGTTTAAAACACTGCTCATGCACTTTCAGGACTGTATTTTTCACTTATTGCATTTGTACTGAGCACCTATTAGGTGTCAGGAATAGTTTTGGGCTATTGACTCCTCTGTCACCATGCATTTCTATCTTACCCCGTGGTCCAAGTCAAATGCAATGGTAAACTTTTATTCACCTTGTTTTTCTCTTGTTCTCTTTCTCACTCACACTCTTTCCCTGGAGTCAGACAATTTTACTTATCAGATGAAGAAGATAATAACATGGAATATTTGTGAGAATGAAATCAGATAAGATAAATAAAAAGCCTAGAACATTTTAATTCACAGAGAGTATCCAACTAGCTCTCTTAATAATCAACACATGCCTCGTGTGCAACAGAGATGTGGGGAAAACTGCTATGTGCTATCTTATATGCAGTCTTCTTTCATCTTTAGAAACAGGTCCTGACTTTCCTTGGAACAGAAATGTACGGAATTAATATCTCATTCCCTTGAAGGCAGATGTGTCCAACATGAAGAATTTCTGGCCAGTGAAATGAAAGAAAAAGTATTGCATGCAACGTCCAGGGAGGCTACTCTAAAAGACCTAAGTTTACTGGGAAATGAGCCTTTGGTTTTTCTCCCTTCCTACTGCTCACTGGGTGTCATTACGGGATGTCATTTGGGGTGTTAATATTGAGATACAAAAATTTGGGTATCACTACTGGATTTCCAGCAGCCATTTTGGACAGTGAAGTAATAAGAGGATCAAAAAAAAAAAAAATGGTGAGGTTGACAAACAAGAACCAGGGAGTTATTCTGAGTTCCTGGTGATGCTAAAGAGACTCCATACCAGCCCCAGGCTGTCTTTCTCTGAACTTCTCTTACAGGAAAGAATAAACCCTTCTGTGTTTTAATCACTGTTATTGGGGGCTTTATATTGTAAACAGTCTAAACTTTATCAAGTGCAAAAAATAGTATCTCATGGAATTTTTTTCAGGATGAAAGCAAACAATGCATGTAAAAAATGAAGTACATACTGATTCATAGAACTCATCTAAAGGTTGCTATGGTAATTAACAGTTACCATTAGTGTTTCTTTGATTCTCTGAAGAAGAAAAGGAAGGACTGATTGTTTGTCAGATCTGTCCTTTACCAGGCATTTGCTACTTAGTCACTTTGGCTCCAGCGCCTTAGAGTCTTCAGAATTCTTCCCTGACAACAGTCCCCAGCCACAGTAGCTCACTCAGTCTGCTAATGCCAACACTTTCTTGGTTCTTTCTCACTGCTCCTTCTGCCCTGAGTTGGTGTATATCTTACTCCCCCTGACACTGGTGCTCTCCCTGCCTGATTCCCACCAGCCTGGCCTCCCCAGATCTCTCAGGATCTCCACACACACCCCTTGTCTGTGCAGAGACCACTGCCCCTTCAGAACCCCTTCTTCAAGCCTGACTCTTCTCAAATACTTGCCAAGCTACAGGTCAGCTCCAGTGGCCAGAGCTAGGGTGCACCCATCTTCCATCTCATAGTAATTTCCGACATGCGTCTTTTTGTAATAAAATCTAGATCCTTCTAGATGTCTGCTGCTTTTGAGAGGCATCTGCAGGTACAGGGCACAGGTCCCTGCTTCCTTGCCTGTGCTCGTGCTGTGGCTCCCCTTGGGAGAGCTCCTTTTGCTCCTTTCTGGCCATATGATTTTGTCATTTCCTTTTTATATTCTTCTACATTCTCAAAATTGTCTACATAGTGCACAACTTGCTTCTCTCTCCATTTTAAAGAGGCGGTGTCAGTTTTCCCTAATATCCTATATGTCTCTCAAGCTTGGCTCCCAGAGATCTTCCCCGCCCACCCACCAGAGTCTGTGTCCTTTGCCTTGGTCCTCACTGCAGGGAAAGGCAGTTCACTCAGAGAGGCCCCGTACTGTTCTCCAGGAAGGGAATGTTTGATCCTTCATCTGTACTAAACTCCCTGTGGGGACTTAAAACTAAGTCCACAAATTCTCATCCCCGAAGAGAGTAGAGCCTCCTGTTCCTCGAACGTGGGCTGTACTGTGTGATTTGCTTCTAGTGAATACAATGTGATGGCAGTGAATTCTTGTGGTTTCTAAGGACTGGCAGCTGCTCTTGCTCTCCCTGCCTCCCTCTTTCCTCCTCTTTAACTCTGGGGGAGGCCAGCCGTTGTGTCAGGAGGGCACCCAAGCAGCACTCTGCAGAGGCTGATGTGGGGAGGAACTGAAGTTGCTGCCAATAAACACCAACTAGCTGAGGTCCACCAACAATGGCATAAGTCACACCCTAGAGAATTTTAAAAAAAGAAATTTAAGAGCCACGTTTTCTTATGATAAATGCAAAACACTTTTTTCCATCTTGACAGTAGATGCTGCAGCCCCAGTCAAGCACCAGGGCATCTTCACAGAAGCCTTGGGAGAGCCTCTGAACTAGAAATACCTGCTAAGCAACTCTTAGATTTCAAGCCCTCGGAAACTGTTGGAAGTAATAACATTTTTCATTATCTGAAGTCATTGAGGTTGTTTCACAAAAAGCCCATAAGCTCACTAGGCATCGTTTTTGTGGCATCATTCACAATGTCTTCTACAGGGTTGCTTGCCTAACAGACATACTTTTTTTTTTTTTTTTTTTTGGTACCAGGGATTGAACTCACGACCTCATGCTTGCCAGGCAAGTACTTACACCACTGAGCTAAACCCCCAGCCCAGACATATGTTAATAATTACCAAACAATTGCTTTGACTGGGAAGAACTGCTCAGGAAATAAAAAAGCTTTGGACAGGCTAAAACTTAGATGTCCTGGGTGGTAAAGAGAATATAAAATGCTGAACTAAGGACACAACATGATATAACGGCGTATCAGTTTCCTATGGCAGGTTTAAAAAATTACCACAAACTTAGTGACTTCAAATAATAAATAACTCTGTTATACTCCTGGAAGTCGAAGTTGGAAATCAGTTTCGCTGACCTAAAGTCAAGGTGTCAGCAGAGCTGGGGCTCCAGAGAAGGATCCTTGCTTTACAAGCTCCTTGAGCAGCGTTTCTGATATTCCTTGGCTTGTGGCTGCTTCCTGCACCTTCAAAGTCAGCAGTGTGACATCTTCAGATCCCTGCTACTACATTCACATCATCATTTCTCTGATAAGGATGCTTATAATTACATATATCTCATATGAATCTGAGATAATGCCTTTATCTCAAATTCCAAAACATGTCATGTCTGCAAAATCCCTTTTGCTATAAAAGGCAACATACACAGATCTTGGGAACTGGGATGTAGGCATATTTGAGGGACTTTTCTGAGCCTATTACCAACAGAAAAGCCCTGGTTCCAGGGTCTGACACATTTGAACTCAAGTCTTCTGATTAATAATTCTTTGGTGCTGAATAAATAACATTGAACTAAACCAAGGTTTTGTTATCTCCATAACAAAGAAAATGAAATTTATTAAATGAAAACTATGGATATATACAAACACCTGGTACTTAGTGATTTCTAAAGAAATGCAAGCTTTATTCTTCCTTTCTTATATCGAATATCAGAGCAAAAACAGACCTGAGCTAAAAAGAAAGGTTTGTAACTAGTTTTATATGGCATTCATTATTTGCAGGGCAGTTTTATGTCTACTATCTACTGTAACTATTATCTGTATTTTACCAAATGAGGAAAACAGAGGCAAAAAGATGTTAAATTATTACCCCCCAAAATCACCTGCAATAAAGTGTCAGAACTGAGTTTTCTGATGCTAAATCCTAAACATTTTTCTTTTGTACCACATGCATTTAGGTAGGCCAAAGTCATAAGAGCTACCAAACGAACTAAATGAAAGGAGAGAAGAACTGCAAAACTGTGCTGTCATGAATGAGTGCAGAGCTGGTGCACAAGACCTTGGAGGGGTCAGAAAAGAAAAGCAATTTGAGGAGACAGTGTGACTCAAAGCAGGCTGTCAGGAGATAGGAAGAGAGCACACTCCTTCGCTGTTGTATGAACCATTCTAATTCTCTGCTTTTCACAAAGGTGCAGAGAAGTAGTGCTGAGAGTTATCTTTGACCTTTGGTACCAAGCCAACTTTCAGATGCGGTTAATCAGTCTGGCTCACCTGATGAGGCCCCATTACAGGAGTCAAAAGCCGATCTGCGTGATACTGGGAGGGAACTGCCTGGGACCTCGCTGTGCCATAGCCTGGAGTTTCCTTCTCAGTCATCTGTCAGAGTGAGGCCAGACTCAGAAGGTAGAAGAGGTCACTGGGGCTGAGGTTCACCACAGACTGGCAGTGAGGGGACAAGTCAGTCTATTCACGGAGAGAAAACCAATAAAAACCACAGCACACTTTGCCTTTAGAGCCTGCAAATCTACATTTATGAATCTATATTCTTTAATCTACATTTTGTCACTTGACTTCACAATATCATGCTTATTTTATAGAAAAAGAAATGGATACCATGAAAGAGCGACCATTATTGAATGTTCAGTATGCACTACGAAGGAAACTTCAAACACTGTAAATGTAAGCACCCAGATTTTTCTGAGAAGCAGGTTTTCTTACTGCCAGTGGGAGGACCTAAAGTTTAGAGGTTAAGTGTTTTCTTCAAGTCCCACAGATACTAGTTAACAAGTCAAAATTCAAACCTAGGAAGCAAAGTACTTTCTAACAGAAGATTTTAAATGAGAATGCCTGGCACCCAGAAGACACTTAGAAAGCAGTTTCTAGCTATTGTCAATATTCTTAGAAAAGCTTTGGTTTATTCCTTATCCAAGCATGAACTCCCCTGTCCTGCTGCATTGGGCAACTCTTTATTTTAGAGTTAGGTGAGATCACCGCTGGCTCCAAGTCCTTCTCCATTAAAGGGACCTGTTATGGCTTGTGTCTAGCTGTCCCCCCAAAGACTCATGCAGTCATAGGTGGGGCCTTTCAGAGGTGGCTGCATCTAAAGTATGTGATCTAGGATTAAGGGTGTATCAGTCAGTGTTTTACTAGAGAAACAGATATAATACAAGATGTAAAAGTACATAAGAAATTACAAGATCCGCTGTAATTGACGGTGGTCAGCCACAGAGTTGGATGAGGAAGCATGCAGAGGGTGTCTGCACACTGGAAACTGAGGGTTTCAGCCCAAGGTCTGGAGCTCACTGCAGTGTTCCGTGCAGATCTGCATCCTGAGGCTGAAGAGTCTATGCCAGAAGCTAAAGAGTCTGTGCTGAACGCCAGGAGATGATGTCCAAGCTGATGGCAAAGACTGGAGCTCCTTGGAAAAACAAAAGCAGATCCATTCTTTTCCCTTTATACCTTTATACCAGCCAGGCGATGAGCTTCCATGGGGTATAAAATTGCAAAGTTCATTTAGTTAAGCTTCTAGACTTCTCCAGTAGATATGATCAACCATTACAGTGTGTGATTACTAAATTGGTCCACTGGTCGGTTGGTATACTTCTGTGAGTGGATAGACTATAATAGACAGAAAGAGGGCTGCTGTGGTCACTGCTTGTTCCTTGGTACTTGCCACTTTTGCTGCTTTCTGCCTCTATGAACTGCTTCTCCTCTGTGATGCCCTTCTGCCATGCCACGCTGCCTTGGAGCCAGCAGATTATGGACTGAAACCTCTACAAACTGTGAGGCAAAATAAACCTTTCCTCCTTTAACTTTGGATGTTTTGTGTCAGCAATGAGAAAAGTAACTAAAATAGTCCCTGTACTCCTATGGAGAGAAATGAATGGACTGATTTCCTACTGCCACCACACGATAGTGTTAACCACTAGTCAGAAGGAACATCCCAGGGAAGGGTGGGGGCGTCTCCCTCCAGCTACTGGAGAATTTGATAAGCTCGAAGTGCCAGCATGGCATCAGGTGTTTATTAAGAAGCCTTAAATGAGGCCCTGGAGAGCCTCACATAAATATTATCCCCTGAGGTCATCCCAACAGAGGACATGGTGGCTTTGTCTACATTGTGGCCACAGCTGCCTTTGGAGCCCCTTCAGGCATCCTGCATGTCCACTAAAAGAACAAATATATGTAAACACACCAAAGCCTCCTTCCTGCCAAAAACAGACTCATGAGCTATAAAGTTTAGGTGTAGAAAGAAGAAGACACTCGCACTGGGCCAGCTAGTAGGTGTCACCCCTGAGTGGATGGACGGTTGATGGTGCTCAGGAGCTGTGGTGGCCAGATGGGAAAACTTTGAATGTTGAGGAGTAATCCCAACATGGTCAGCCTGTGAGGGAAGCCTGGGAGAGAAGACACGGAGAGAATACGGAGAGGACGTACAGGCAGGCTGGGACCAGAGCCCAAAGAACACCCAAATTGCAGAGGAGGAAGGGAGAAGAGGAGGAAGTAGCAAAATCAGAGTGATGTGCACTGTAGGTCATTCCCCTAGAGCCTTGGTGCTAATGCCACCATCAATGACATATCTCAGATGAGCAACAGTAGCTGTTCAAACCATGTCTTTCTTGGCTGGTCGAAAGAGACTGTGCCACTTCTAGAAATTTCACCCTGTCAGCTGATCAGATAAGAACTGAGTCCTGTGGGCACTAAACTGCCTCCTGGCCCATCCAGCTGAGTGACAAGAGCCTTTTCTGTGACCATATTTCTCCTGATATTTTATTTGTTCTCTCTGGGGGAGGAGGCAAACGTACTCAAAATTACAGGGTGAGGGTTGAGTGTCACTGAGGGGCTTTGCCTGCTTTTATAGTGTCTTAGTACCTGGTCAAAATGCACATTTGAAAAAAACAGTCTTGGACAAAATATGGAAAATTAAGTGGAACTTGCCAGAGGCACTCTGATAGTTGGCAGCTGGATCCTCTGTGACAACTGACATCATTCTCTCTTGGGATCTGGACACACTTGCAGTTGGTGGACATGCCCAGCCATCCTTCAAATGTGTCCACATGGGGACAGGAGTCTAATGGCTTCATGATGACCTCCTAGAATGACTTTTCCCCTTCTGGCTTATTTCTATTTCAGTGTAAAGAAATAGCTCTCTCTTGGTTGCTCTCCCATTAAGTTTAATTTAAAAAAGAATTTTCTAAAATATTGAATCAGAATACTTTTCATGGCCTAGAAAAGAAGCCCAAGTCATAGCAGTGGCTGGTGATGTCCTGACTCCAGATGCCTGAGCCACAGATGGTAAGAACTGGCACATGGCACTGCATGTGTGCCAGTGTGTGTGGGGGGCTCCCAGATGGGGACTGAGGTGGGAGAAGGCAGGCACAGGGAATGAACTCAGGACTTAGTCCTGGAGTGTGGAAAGTTCAGTTCAAATACAGCAAGTGTTTCTGGAAGAGATAGGCTTTGGGGCAGACAGAGGGAATCAAGCCCAGGCCTCCACTGACAGGCTGAGTGGCCAGGAGCAGATTGTCCACGTTATGCCTCTCTTTCTTCCCCTCAAAAAGGAAGATGATGCTGTGCACCCCAGAGGCTTGCTTGTTTAAGATAATTAAAGTTGATGAATACATGGGAAAATGGCCAGAGGAGGGCCTGTCACATAGCTACTCAATAAAGTTTCTGTTTCATTTACTCTTTTGTGGGAGTAGGGTCACAAAGATGACATAGAGGCCAGCCTCAGAGCAGGGGCTGCCACTTGAGGGGGCATAATCCACAGCAGGGCAGGGCAGAGCCCCAACCCTGAGATAAGGACATCCTAGATCAATGCTGGACATCAGCTGGGCTCTGATAGGTATAGAACCCCTGAATCGCCCACATAGGGCTACCTATTATGAGGTATATAGCGTTTTACAAATCTCTAAGCACTTTCACCTCCATCTCCAGCATTACCTTAATTCCATCCTTTGAAGTAGGTAGAACAGTTGTGTATTTTATGTTTTTCATTTCACAGATGAGAAACTCAAGGTTTCAATTTATACAACTTGCCCAAGGTCACAGAGCTACTAAGACACAGAGTGGGGTCCAAACCCATTTCCCCAACCCTCCATCTGGTGATCATGCTCTGATGACCTACTAATGATCATCTTTCTGCTGAAGCAGGACCTGAGGCTGAAGATGAGGAGATAAGAACCCAGCCAAGATTAACCACAGCCTCTTGGTTGGGAGCTGACCTCTCTAGAGTGGCTTATTAATTTAGTACTATCTTGACCCCTTCAATTAGCTGCCGGACTGAGCCAGGCCCAGGGGAGATGGACAGCGGGGTTTAACAGAAATGGGGATGCTGGTGATGATATGAGCAATCTGAATTATGGTCTCAATTTGCACAAAGCATGATGGATTTGCAATCATTCCAAACCAGGTCAAGTGTCTGTGTCTCCTCTTTTGCTGACTTCACACAAAGTCTCTCCATTTGTCAGGCTCTGACTCCCTCTGAGTAGCTGCTGGCTACCTCTTCCTCCCTGCATTAGCAATGTTCTCTACCCGTTCCCTTCACAGCCCTCTGTCCCAGGGACCACTGCAGTGGGCCCACAGGAACTGAGGCTGCTTCTGCACAGGGTCTTAGGAGCTTTGAGGCCATCCTGAATCAGATAGTGCACACTGAGATGAAGGAAAAGATAGCTCTCCACACTTTCTAAGGGGCCTTACCCTGTGATTGTTTTTAAGCCATGATTATGTGTATGATAGTTAACTGACTGTCAACATGAGTAAGAAACACCCAACTAAACTGGATCAACCTAATTCAGAGTGTGGCTGAGGGGATGCACTGAAAACAGAAGACGCACCGTACCGCAGCTTGTCACCTGAACTGAACAAACGGCCAAGAAGGAGGAAGGCACTCTTCTGTTTCTTCAGAGGAGCTCCAGGACCTTCGGCTTGGACATCACTTCCTGGCTTCCAGTGCAAACTCTTTCGCCTCCAGCACAAAACCTTCAGGATTCTGGTGCACAGCCTTTACCTTTCATCACAGACCCTTTGCCGCCTGATTGGCTCACACAGAACACTACTCTGAGCTCTAGGCCTTCAATCAGATCGTTTGGATCCCCAGCACACAGACAGGTATGTTTGTACTCTGCTGCACTTCTTCTGTGGCAGCCATGGTAAGCCAATCTTTTAAATTCTCACAAATATATATTTGTGTATCTTGAATTAAACCTGTTTCTCTGGTAAGCACTGACTGACACGGTGTCTAATAGGTTTATTACTGGATAGTTCCTTTAGAAATGTCTCACCAATCAAAAGTATTCCAGGCCCTTCATGCCTCAAACAAAGATGAGATGAGCCAAAAATGCTGCCAAAAGTTTACTCAAAAAACGTGGGGTGACAGAGTAAGGGAAAACCTAGCAAAGTAAATTTGGGCCAAACAGAAACAGGAAAGGATAAAAGCAAAAATAACGATGTACTCTCTGTCTGGAAGATGCAGAGTGGAATGCCACAGAAATCACAATAGCGGGCTACTCATGGCGTCTCATCACTTTTACACCATTCCCATCTCACAGGAGTCCACAAGAAGCTCCATATATAGGGTCCTGGAAATTATTTGGCACTCTCCTAGGATCTTGTAATTGACAAGTCTCACTTAATTTCCCTAGGCAGCTCTGCCACTCTCCATCTCCCAGATCAGGTTCATGACACATAGGTGTCTTGGTTATGGTTAATGGGTTTTGGAGTATCGCTTTGTCTTTCTGTTCAGTGACAACATGTGGGGTTAGAAGAGTAGGCTTCAAGGCAGAGAGGGTGAATCAAATTCAAGCTCTCACCTCACTGGCTAGGCGACCATAAACAAATTGCTTAGTTTCTTTATGCTTCTTCTCATTCCTTTTAAAATAAGGGTGATCATATTCACCTATAGTCAACCTTTCATCAATAGAACAAAATACAGTGGTGCCTTGGTTCATGAACTTAACTTGTTCCACAATTCTGGAAAAGATGGCCACATTCATGTTAGTGCAGAAAGATGGCCATGGTTGTTTTTGTCATCCAATGCAGAGTACACAAGCGAAAACAACATTTTGCTGAACACTTCTGTTTGCAAACCAAATTGTTCACAAATACAAGCAGTCATGAACTGAGGCACCACTGTACCTGACATAGACAAACTAAGAGGGAAGGGTTATTTTGGTTCACGGTTTCAGAGGTTTTCAGTCCATTGTCAGCTCCAAGGCAGAAACATCATGGGGAACAGCTGGTGGCTGGGAAGCAGAGAGATTGGGTGAAAAACAGTGGTGCATTATATGCATGTCTTATACCAGCCTGGCCAAAGTGTTGGAAAGGACCTCTGAGTGTCACTGGCCCAAACTCCTACCTGATTTGTATCTTTGCTTCATTATTTTCTTAGCAAGTGACCATTCAGCATGACTTGACTGGCTTCAGGGCTAGGAAAACAGTGACTTTATAGGGTAGCAGATGCCAGCTTCAGGCTGCTCTTATTGTTCAAATGTTTTTGTTTCCATTAAGAAAAAAAAAGAGTATATCTCCCTATATTTTCCATCCTTTCTATT
Organism: Dolichotis patagonum; assembly: GCA_004027295.1. NCBI lineage: Eukaryota > Metazoa > Chordata > Mammalia > Rodentia > Caviidae > Dolichotis > Dolichotis patagonum. Next base: position 48,141 of record PVJX010006253.1, read on the forward strand.
ATCTATACCAAATAAAAGGAAGTATTTGTTACTAATTTTACTTGCTTAGGTTCTTACTGCAGCCTCTGCCCTCTCTCCTGATGGGAGACCCTCCTTGGGCTGCTCTACAGCACTGGGTTAGGGAATAAATACTTGATTCGCATTCAGGAGATTTGAGCACTGGCTCCAGCCACTCTGTGTGGCACCTTGGGTGAGTCTGCTCATGGCTTCATCCTTCCCTCTTAACTGCTCCTGTGAACCAACATAGATAACTTCCTAAATCATTCACGATTTCTCTTTCTCACCTTTATATCTTAAGGAGTAAGTCAGTTATGATCTTCATTCTATGGATGAAGAAATGGAGGATGGGAGAAGTTAAGTAACTTGCAAAAGATGATGTAACCGATAATTGGTAGCAATGTAATTTGAACTCAAGTTTGTCTTGGTCCCTAAATATGCACATAAGTTTTATGCAAAAATCCCAAAGAGCCTAAATCTAATTTCAAAGAGCCTAAAATCCAATGAGGAGGAGAAAAACACCAAAAACACTAGAATAATGAAGTGAAGCTGCAAAGAAGATGTCACTCTGTATTGTTCAGACAGCCAATGCGTTGATAAGAGATGAGAGAGCAGTGTAGGCCAAATGAAGGAAGGCAGGCATCTCACAGTGAGCCTTGAGGACAGGGAGACTGAGGCCGGAAGGTAAGATGTGGTTAGTGAACAGTGAGCAGACAAGAGAGAGGCAGAACAGGGACTTAAAGTGTGGAAAGCAAAAGGTCTAGAGAGAATGCATTACAAAGGGGCTTAAATCCCATGGTAAGGAATGTAAAGTTTATGTTATGCTCAGTTTGGAAGAAGGGATTTCCAGCTGTGAAAAGCAGAGACAGGCCTGCAGTACTTTGTGTGGTATGGAGAGCTCCCGCCCACCCGGAAATCATGACACTCAACATGCCCTAAGCAGCTACGGACTGCAGCTGAGTATGAGAACTAGAATGTAGAACCTTAGTAGATAAAGAGACCTACAAACACTCCCCACATCCTGGACAACAGGAAGTTGGAAGAGAAGGGAAAAAAAGAACAAAGGTAGGGTTGGGTACAACAGAAGGCAAAGGATGTACCACAAGCCACGCTCCCAGCCCTCCGAAGGCTCTGGCTGAGAACAGCTGAACTCACCAGAAAGCACCCAGGGGAACAAATGACCCCAAGCTGGGGAGCTGGGAAACTTGCTGGTCAAGACATTATGACCAGCTTAATCCTGAGCACTGGGCATTGAGCAGTGTTCCATAGAAGCTTAGAGAATCTCTTCTCATGGAACCTGAGATGGGTAATGCCAAGCCAACTGCAGCTGGTGTTTAGCTACTGAAAGGGCAGGGCTGGCGGAAGTGGGAGCTATGTTTCCACAGCTTGTGTTCTCTTCTGCCAGGACCTGAGGGTGGCAGTGAGCTGAACAGCAGGTGTGGCAGCTGCTGTAGGCAAGCAGCCTTAGCTGACCCAACAGGAAATATGACCCTCTGGCTCCGGAGATGATTCTGACATAAAAGCCAGGGAACCCCACATTTTGGCTGTCCTAACAGACAGCACTGTGCCTCATGGTAGGAGCTGACATGTTCACTATGGGAAGAAACAAGTAAAACCTGGGAGGCGGGGTGTAAAGAGTCACAAGACTCAAGAAGCCCCAGTCCAGCAGCGGCTAAGCACTGTAGAAAGACACTTTCCAGTCATTCCTTGGAAAGACCAGAAAGTCACAGGTTTTTCTGACCGGAAGAGTTAGATGAAAGCTCCAGAAATAATTTGTTCAACATTTCTCAATTTATAAAGATCTCTGACTTGTATTTCCCCACTTAGTAACCACCGTAGCCCACTGAAGTAGATTAAACAGATGTTACGCTGCATTTTACAGATGAGAAAAATGGCTTAATGGAGGCTCTATCTTGCTCAAGTTACACACTTCGTGGGCAGCATGGGCTCAGTGCTTCTCCCTTCACAGCCCTTGATTCTATACAAAACCATGTCACCTACTCCACAGTGACTACTGGATTTTTAAGAGGAAAGGAAATCTTAAAAGAATCTCATTGCAACACTACAGAGTACAGTGATCTTTCATAAAAAACAGTTTGAACAGCTTCAGTGTAGGTTACTATCTTAGGTCCAAGAAAGGAAGAGGCTCAGATCTGAAAGTGAACTGAGATACACTAAATATATTGCATGGGCTGCGTACAACTTCATTAACATTCATTATTCATCCATTCATTCTACAAATATTTCTCTAAATCAGGCACTGTGCCAGTCATAGGGACTCAGTGAAAAATATGGCTCCTGCCCTCACAAAATTTTAATCCTAGTAAAGATCATTAAATATAAGTTGATCCCTGGTACCAAAAAATAAATAAATAAGTAAACAACAAAAAAATAAAAATAAAAACTCTCTGCATTATGCTAAGTACAATGAAGCAAAGAAATCAAGGACTACAGTAGGTCCTCAGGGGAAAGAGGGTGCATTCTTGAGTCACTGTAGTAAGGAAGACCCCTGAGAAGAGTCTCATTAGAAAGCTGAGAAGAAAACCGCTATATACTAAAACCACGAAGGTAGTTCAGGGCCAATCATATGACCACATCCACAGGAGGGGGAATTTATGGAGTATTTAAATGATACCTGAGTCTCTAGAACAGGCAGAATGGGAACGTGGTACCTAGTACCACCCAGGGAAAGAGTTGGATTTCTCATTGAGGAATTTTATGCAGGCAAGCGATGTGATTTAATATATTTTTTAAAAGGTCATTATGTGTTGCTGTTGCAGGACTGAATAGGTTGGGATTAGAGAAAGGAAAGAATGAGGAACAGTCTGGAGTTCAGATGTAGGCAGCAAGGTGGGTGGCAGTAATATTTACTGAGTTACAGCAGATGAGATGAGGCCAGTTTTCAGTGAAGAGGTGGAAGTAGAGACTTCTCTTTTGGACATGTTATGAGATGTCACTGGAATACATGAAGTTGTGAATAGCAGGATATGTATTATCCTTATTATGTATGACACTGGCATTCAAAGGATAGGGCCGGGGAAAATTTATAAATCTGGTAACTATCAGAGCATACATGGCATTTTAAAGTTAAGAGAATAAGACTATCCAGAAAAAGAATGTAGACTGGAGAAATAAGAAATGTTTGGTTCAGACTCAAAGAAGTCCAGCACTTAGAGGAGGAAAATACAGCAAAGAAAGCAAGAAGGAGTTGGGGGGTTAGAAAGACGATTAGGGGTCAAAAAGTCACAGAATCCACAAAGAGTTTCATGTTTCAAGAAAGAAGTAAAATCAACTGTGTCAAATTCTGCTGAGAAATCACGATGAGAAGTGTTTTGGCCACCAGAAAGCTATTAGTGACCTTGAAAATTCCTGTAGCACGTGGAAGCAGCATCCAAATTAGAATGAGTTGACTAGAAAATATGTGTGAGACCAAACAACTCTCCCTCACTCGCCAGCATAAATACTAGATAGACTGCACCAGGGTTAAAGAAAGGCTATTGGGTTTGATCTTCCTTAAGTTGGGAGATTTAGGAGCATGTTTTAGTGATGTGACTGATTGAGTAGAGTGGGAGAAATTGATGATGCAAAGATGTAATGATGCAACCAAAGAAATACAATCTTTGAGAATAAAGACAGAAAGAACCAAAGTGTCTAACTAAAAATTGACCTTACATAGGGAAGCGATTCTTTCTCCACTATAGAAGGCAGGAGACCATGCCAATGCCAGTGGATTTGTATGTTCAGGAAGGAGCTGACACTCAAAAAAGGAACTTCAACTGGGAATGACTGTGGAATAAGAGGATGGAGGATTTAAAGACAGAGTGGAGGCATGAAATGATTATCTTGGAAAATGAAGAGTAAATGCACTAGAAAGACAGCATAGAGTTGCCAGGCACTGATGAGTGACCAGTTGAAATATGTCATCATGAATTAATACTTCAGTGACTTTCTCCTGTTAATATTTCATTGCTTGAGAGCCAGCATACAAAATGAAAGCAGCACTGAGAAGTCCAACAGGGGAATTTTACAAGACAAGTCCAATGGAGGGAGAGAGGAAAAAAGTAGATGAAGTTACCTGTGAAGGTGCTATAATGATAGGCCTTGGAATTTTGGCTGGGCTGGCCAGGAAGTAAGGCTAAGCAGGTGCTGAATGAAAATAGGGAATGAAAGAGGTCAAAAGTTGAAGGATGTAATAGTCAACTTTGTATCACTATAATGAAATACCTGAGGCAATCTACCTTATAAAGAAGATAGATTTATTTTGCTCACAGTTTTGGAGGGTAGAAGTCCAACCAGTATGAGATAGGCCCTTGCACATTGTGGCAAGAATAGACACCTATCTCCAAGTTGGCTTGGACCTCTTTCCTTCCCCTTATAAAGTCACTAGGACTGAATCATGAGGATTGCATGCTAATCATTCCCAAAGGACCCACGCTAAATACTACAGTGAGACTAGGTTTCCAATCTACTTAATATCAATAACCTAAGACTCCATGGGTTAAACTCATGCATGAGTTCAAGGTACAAACATACCCAAACTATCGCGAAGGGTCTCCATGAAGCCAAAGAGCTTTGAGAGAGGAAGTGCCTGTGCAGGAAAGATTAGCAATACATGAGTTGGAAAATCACATATTTGAAATCCAGATTTGGGAAATGGTAAGGCCACAGGGATGAGGAGGGCCACTGTCATTGTTTATGTTGGTGGCCCCCAGGCCTCATGTATTTGCATTGTGCATTTGTGATTGGTTCATTGTCTAGTGCTTGGATTGGTGGTGTCAGTGCTACACCCTCCTAGGGGTGGAGCCAGGATGTGATGTAATGGCAGGAAGAAGATGTGTCTCTGTCCTGCTGGTTTCCACCTTGATGTTTGCAGCTGCCATGAGCTGTGGCCCCATCATGCCACCCTGCTTTGGAGCCAACTGAGTATGGACTAAAACCTCCAAAAACTGTAAGAAATAAACCTTTCCTTTCCCAACTTTGTGAACCAGGTATTTTGTCTCAGTGATGAGTAAAAAGTAACTAAGACAGTCACAAAGGAAGAGAAGAAAACATAACTGAATAAGAAAAAATTAAGGCACAGAGAGGTCAGGGTGCTCAGTGACTCACCTCTCTATAGAAGTGTGCTTATGCTTCATTTAGCAGCAAATAGAAGAGGCGTACAAACATGTACCTTGACACAGACCCACCGTCCTTAGATGCAAATGTCTCACTTCACTTAAGATGATCTATTCAGAGTTACTCAAACTTGTACCTTATGGGTGTGCAAATACCAGTCATAGTGTACTTTATGGAGCGTCATGAAATATGGGCATATAAATTGAATGTACCTTAACATAAAATTTTTTGCAATTTCAGACACCATCTAAAACTAGATTCTAATTTAGATAAGTGGTGTAGCTGGTGTCAAAGGCTTAACAGAGTGAAATTTAAAGTGAAAAAAAATTCTGTCCATTAATTTAATGCTTCCCAAATACCAAGAAAGAGTACTCATTTCCTATTGGTTATTTTTTGTTGAGAATGGTGCATACCTGATCCTCTGCCCACATGATCTCCTGGAGTCTCAGGGAAGGAAGGGAGATTCCTAGCCTGCGAGAGGGAAAGACTGAGGACCTCTATCCCAGGGACTTAGTAATAAAGGAAAGCAGATTCTTTCTCTTCTAACAAGGGAGTTTAAGAAGGGTTTCTGAGAAACAACAGAATGGACTCATTTACATTTGTATATAAATTACATGAGAAAATTGGAAAATTGACAGAATCTTTATACCTGAGGCTTGATTGCTCATTTATAACTCAGCTCCTCTCTTTCTATTTTACTAGTGGTTTTTAAATCCCTTAAAGTAAGAAATATAATGTGCTTCAGAAACAGTAGGAAACTAGGAGCCGGAAGGACATGCCCTCATCCAGAGACAGTCACAGAGAGCGCTGGAGAATGATGTCAGTGAGCTGACTTCAATCATTTCCAGCCAATTTCTACTCTCCTTGGTCCACTCAAATGGCTTATCTGAGTTGAACACTCTGTAACATGCAGCAATTAAAAAACAAAAGAAGCCTATTTATTGTAATTGTGCATGAACAAAAGGGAAAGATGGAAAAGGCATCATCAGTCTCCCAGCCTCTGTTGTCTATTCTGGGCCTTGAGTAAAAGATGTTCCCAGATCTAGGCTTACAAGAGACCTGATACAAGTGGCTAAGAGGACCAGAGGATAAGGATAGAAACCAGGTTCCTCATTCTGCTAGGCTGAGTCTGATACCAGGATGAATCAAGCAACTCAGGATATAACCGGGGCCTGTGGCCTTTTTCCAAATCCCTTCCTCAAGCTGCAACCATTGTTTCACTTCTGGGGATGCTCAAAAAATTAAAACACAACATTCTTTTGCTGGTTTCTACAAACCACAGGAAATAGTTTTGAGCTCACAATGCCTTTGGAGCCATTATTTGAGCCCAGAACAATGAAAAAGCCTTTATTTCTATCTTTCTCCAAGATAACAAATATATAAAGAAATGATCTTCAGAAACAGAGTGCACGAAGTGGAATTTCTCTTTGTTCCTCTTAATTTAAAGGTAAGACAATCACAATAATAATTAGAATTCTAAAAATATTCTCTACTCAGAGAAAGAGAGCCTCAAGAGATAGAACCCACTGTGACAGCTACAATAAAATGCAAAAAGCAAGGTGAATCCCTAAAACTTGGGAGAAGAGTCAGTCTGAAATGGGGCTTCCCAGGCAGGAGGCTTCTCGGAGTTCTCCTAACCATGGTAATGATGATTGCTGTGGAATGTCAACATCTGAGAGGAGGGTAAGGAGAGGCAGCTCTGGAAAGAAATGTCTTTTTTAAAATTTTAAAGACAATAAAGCAAAACAAAACAGCAAAACAGAACAAAGCAAATCAGAACCAACCATTGCAAGCAACACGGGACTTCAAAACAAGACAACACAAAATCAACAATGGCTACAATAATGTCTCTTGTTTTCTTCAAAATAGCTGTCTATGCTTTCACACTTAATGAAATAAAATAATAGAAAACAGACTAAAAACAATCAAAACAAAAGTATGAAAGCATTACAGGACTTCAAAACAAGGTAACAGGAAATAAACAATGGCTACTATAATGTCTCATTTTCTTCAAAATAGCCATCCATACTATCACACATAATAAAATCAAACAAAACAAAACAGGATAAAACCAATTAATCAAAAGAATGAAGCATTATAGAACTTCAAAACAAGATAATAGGAAACCAACAGTGTTACTATAATACATTCCGTTATCTTAAAAATAGCTGCCCATAACATCAGGCACAGTAAAATCTAACAAAATAAGACAAAATAAAACCAAATCTAACAAAATTAAGAAAACAGTACAAGAGTTCAAGACAAGACAATAGGAAATTAACAGTGGTTATCACCTGTCCCTCCTAGGTGTTTCCTCCCCTATCACTTTCATACTATCTGCTGTGCTTTTGGATCCCACTAACTCCTTTTATTTGCTATGCTAGAGTTCACTGTGTAAGTTCAAACTGTTGTGCCTATTAACATGCATCCAGGTTCATCCACTTACCTACAAGAGCCTTGAGATTATCCTATTTTATAGCTGGCTGCTTTCCATTGTATGAAAATATGATATCTTTATTATCCATTCGGCAGTTGATGGGCAAGTTACCCTTGCTTTTTTCTGGTCTCCTGTAGCATGCAAAAAATTTTTTTCTCTTCTTTGATTTTCAGTCTATAAATTTCCTATTAAATTTCAAATTAAATGTGTTCCTTGTATACAGTATATTGATGGATCTTGTTTCTTGATCCACTCTCCCTGTGTTTCTTTTTATTGTTAAATTGAAGCCGTCTACATTAACTGTTACAACCGGCAGGCATTGGTTCATCTCTGCCCTGCTATCCTCCTGCTGTTGGCCCTCCACTTTTCCCCTCAATTCAATTGCCTGTCCTGTTTGGTGATTCTCCCCTGCTGTTGTTCCCGGAACCATGGTCATCTTTATCTCTCTCTAGAATATCCTTCAGCACTCTCTGTAAGGGTTAGTTGGGTGGTCATGAATTCCTCTAGTTGTTCTTTATCATGGAAGTATCTTATTTTTCCATCAGTTTTGAAAAATGGTTTTGCAGGATATATCAATCTAGGTTGGAAGTTGTTTTCTTTTCAGGATTTGAAACACTTCACTCCAAACTCTTCTTGACTTGATTAACTGTTGATAAGTCTGTTGTGATTCTGATTGGTTTTCCTTTATAGGTGATCTGTTTCTTTTCTCTAACAGCTTTTAATATTCTGTTCTTGTGCCCAATTTCTGAGATCTTGATTTTTATATGTCTGGGTGTAGATTTACTTTGGTTATGGCTAGTTGGAGTCCTATATGCCTCACTTATCTGCATGACAGATTCTTTTCCCATGTTTGGGAAGTTTTCTGCTATTACTTCTATAAATAGTCTTTTTATTTCATTTTTGTTGATCCTTGCTTCTTCACTGATACCTATCACCCTTAAATTATTTTTCTGTGCATCGTCCTGAAGCCATTGAATTGTTATTTCCTGGTTCCTTGTTATTTCTAAGAGACTTTTCCTTTCATGATCACTAGCTTCAATCTTGTCTTCAAAGTCTGAAAGTCTGTCTTCAGTTTCTTTCAAGCAGTTTTGCCAGCTTTTGTTTGACTTTTTGATTTCCTGGATATCTCTTTGAATCTGTTTCATGCACTGTAATTCCTTTCTATATTGTTCATTTAAGGTTTCCATCATTTTCCTATGTCCCTCTTTTTATCTATGTCTTCTTTAGATAAGCTCAGTAGTTCTTTAATTATGTTCATGATTTCTTCTTTTACCTGAGACTATTTCTGATCTGATTACTTTCACAGTCACATGAAGTTGTTTCTTTACTTCAGTTGCTATCCTCTCAGAGATTTCAGGTGTGTGAATTCCATTTTCTTCCATGACTGTATCTCCCAGACTTGTTCTGTGTGGGCTAGAGGTCTGAGATTGGCTTTTGCTCCACCATCAATATTGCTCAACATTCTCCTGAGTTCCTCGCAACAAGCCAGTTGTGGGGTCCCAGGCACTTCCCATGTTGGCTGCCCCTCCATGATGTAGGACAGGCACCTGGGTTTCTCTAACCCCAGGTTCCCAGGGAGGTAGCAGGGCATGGTGAGGGTTTCTCCAAACCCGTGCACCTCTACTGGGGCTTCCCTGATGGCCAGGGATGTGTGGTAGTGGGGCTGCTTCTTCTCTCAGTCTGTGTCTACACTAGGACTTCTGCAATGATGACAGGCACATAGGGGTATGTTTGTCTAATTCTCCCAGTGGATGATGGCTGCCCAAAGGAAGCAAGGGTCTCCAGTGGTGGCCTGTGGGTGCATAGGGCTTACCTGGCTGCAGCTCTTTACCTGAACTGGCTGTCAACAGCAAGCAAGCCTTCTGATGGTGGCAGCTGGCACACAGAGACAATCTCATTGGGTTTCCCAGAAATGTCTTTCTCAATCCCTGTAAAAAGAAAATATTACCATTTAATGATTCACATTGTCTCCACACACCTTAGGGAAGCCAAGGGAATCAACTATCCAAATTTTGAGAGAAAGGGTAGAAACCTAGAAAAAGCTTAGAAGGTGGTAAGATTTGGGATAAGTGGGGAAAGGGCTCTTTAGCATCACTAAAGGAGATAAAGAGAGTTGTAGGAGACAAAGAGGTTCCCACAGCTGAGACAATACCCAACACCAACAATTTAAAGGAGGAGAGGCTTACTTTGGCTCACGGTTTCAAGGTATTCAATCCCCAGTGGGCTGGCCCCAAGGAAGAAACCTCATGGCATAAGGGTGTGCCTGAGCAAACATGCATAGATCATGGCAAGCAGGAATCAGAAGCAGGAGAACAGCATCAGGGAGAAAGGGGCCTGGGGCCAGACATAGACCCTCCCCCAAAGCCACACCTCCAGAACCACACAGACACACCCGGAAGTGTGCTCCACCAATCCTTGGGGCAGATCTCAAAGTCAATCAAGTTGATGCTCTACCCTGACTGCCACCAGGGTCATTGTTTTCTTCATAATTTTACTTCCGTTTTCCTGGTTTTTTAGCCCTAATTTTTTCTTAGTCATCTTTCAAACTGTTTCCAGTGGCCTAGGACAGAAACCATTAAAAACATGACTGATTTTACTATTAGATGAGAGCACTACAATCATTTTCTGGTTATCTGGGTTTAACTATATCTACCTCACTTTCTGCTCAAGCCACCAGTGGTTTAGGTTTTAAGTTAGTGTTAGGACTCAAACACATTGTGGGAATACCTTGGAAGTGAGTACATTTGTTTGGAGTGTTGTAGGAATTCATTCTGGGGAAGTGATTTGCCACGTGCCAAAAGATTGCACGGCAAGAATGTTCATCTCAGTACTTTTTAAAGTCATGAAAACTTTAATAGACTTAATATCCAGCAATCAGAAACTGGTCAAATAAATTGTGATACATTCATAAAATACAATATGAATGTGATATATTCATAGACTGTTCAGCAGTCACTAAAAATAATGCTACAGAGAAATATTTATTAACTTAGAAATTGATTGCAAATATGTGTTAAATGGAAAAGGAAGACCACAAAATACTACCCAAGGAATATTCTCTATTTAAAAAAATCTAAATATATGAATAAAACAAGATAAACAATAAGATATTAACAGAATCATGAGATTATGAGTTTATAGCAGTTTCTGTTTCCTGCTTTATCTGTATTTTCAAAATATTCCACAATGAAGTACTGTTTTAATAGTAGGGAAAAATATTCTTCTTAAAAATGTATTTCTAAAACAAGTCCACCCCACCCCTTGTCATTCCCACTTCTCCTGCTTAGAAGCAACATTAATTACTAGTTTTTTGGATGACTTTTCAGTGGTACCCTGTGCATGTAGAAGCCTCCATGAACAAATTTTCTTTTTATTTCTCAAACATGATTTAAATTAAATCTTGAGGGCTGACACTATAGCTCAGTGGCATAGGTGTCTGCCTGGCAAGCTCAAGGTCCTGAGTTCGATTCCTGATACCAAAATTAATTAATTAACTAATTAAATCTTAACCCAAAATGTCAGGAGTCACTGGCTGCTGAGGAAGAAAATATTCTCAGCTTACTGTTCAACTGCTGTTACAAGCAGGTCTGGTACCAGGATGAAATGAGTAAGGCACTTGCCTCAGGCGCAAAATTTAAGAGGGTACCAAATACTCAGTAATCAAGATAAAGTACAAATCAGTGCAAGTAATTTATGAAGAACAAAATAAAGACAGAACCAGTATTACATTTTTTTTTTTTACTTTTGCTTCAGGCACTAATATGGCTCCATATGGCACTGTTACTCAGTGCCAACACAACAAGCCCTAGGAGGAGAGAAGTTAGAGGGAGAGGAAGGAAGGAATGACCTGGCTTACACTGACTATTCACTCTGTGTCACAGCCTACACTTGGCACTTTCCATACATTACTGTGAGGAGAAGGAACTCATCTGTCTCATTCATAATGGTTCCCCCAGAAGGAGGAAGCTCCTCAGGGTAACACCGACCTTCTCTCCCGCTCCATCCCTTACTTCTTCAGGGAGTTGCAGGAAGTTACCTAACTGGTGGGTTTAGGAGAAAAACTGTGTATATAGCCACACCCATTCCTGTCTTTTGCAAGTATGCAAGATCCAGCAGCAACTCAGCATTTCCCTTATGTTCCCAGAGAACGTCTTCTCTCAGGCTGGAGGGAAGGTTCCTGGTAGCTATGTTTGCACCATATAGTTTTCTTCTTGTCCAGCAGATTAAACCTGGCAGACATCTGATAGAGTAGGGACTATTTGTCCCTTTTTTGAATTTTGAAATTATAATCGAAAGAGAGCAAATTCGATTTATGTGGAAATAGGACAGAGAGAATCTCTATGATTGTTAAATCCCTATGATAGTTAAATCTCTATGATTGTAACAGCAAATCTAGGAGTTAGGATAGCACTCACTATTTCAGATAACTGCAGTCTAGGATAACTCCAATACGAAGAAAGGTACAGAGACAAAAGATAGTGATAGGGTCTTTGTGATTCTCAGCTCCTGAATCCAAGGGCTTAAACTGTTGACTTCCTGTGCACTTAGGTAAGGTTCTTTTTCCAACTATAAACTGACTTGTGATGCTGCCTGCTACTTGCATCTAAAGATACCCAACACAATCACCAATGCTACTATCAGCATCAGGATTCATACCCACAGTCATGATTTGACCAGGACCCTGCAGACTTAGGCTCCTAGATCATTTTCCTATGCTCAGCCATGATTCTCACATAGAACATTCCATTTTCTGTGTGACTTACTCCCTGCATGACCCTTCTACTGCTTTTCCCTTAAAAATATCACTCCCCATGAATAAGTACTACTTTGCATTGATTACTTCCAAGATGGGTTGGTCAGCGTAAGTAATACTAGCTGTAATAACAACCAACCCAAAATCTTAGTAATTTAACACAATAAAATTTTATTTATCACACAATCTAGTATGGAGGATCCCAGTCAGGCATCTATTTTAGTTAGCTCTTGTCAAGTGACTTAGAGACCCAAGTTCCATCTAGCATGTAACCCCTTCATCCTTGAGGGATCCATAGCCCTCTATATCTTGCCACATGATTGGTTACATTAGTCACTTTTAAGTTGCTTGAACAAAATACCTGACATCAGAAACATAAAGAAGATGAGCTTTATTTTGGTTCATGGCATTCAGTCTGTGGTTGGTTGGCTCCAAAGCAGAAATGGTATGACAGAGGAAAACCCATCCAGTCAGAAAGTAAAAAGAAAAGAGAAGAGTCAGCAACAAACACACGCTTCTCAGATTAAACACACACACACACACACACACACACACACACACACACACTGTAACAAGGTCCTAATGCCCATCAACACATTCTAGCCATGAACTTATCAGAGGATCAACCCGCTGATAAATACAATGCCCCATAACATAATCAAAAGCCCACCTTCTGAACCAATGAAATGTTGGCACGGTGAGGGAGCACATTTTAGATTTTAACCTTGACTGCTGGGAATGGAAATAGAGACCACATGTGATCACATGAAATGTTTTATGGCTGTGTATGTCTACAAGTAGCACAGGCCACACAAACTCCCATTCATTTTCCTAGGTGCAAAAGGAGCTGTTAAGCTTGAGACATTTCTAGCTAAATGAATGCACCTTAAGACTGTACTCTTAAGTGAAATAAATTAGACAGACAAGTTTATATATCTCATTGTTTCTCTGATGTGAGAAACCAAAAGTGGAAATAAAGACCAAAATATATAACAGACATTGGGAAATGGGAAGAAAATGTTTAAATAAGAAAGGAAACAAGGTAGTAGAAGGGGAAAAGAAAAGAAGAGACACGAAAAAATAGAACAGTGTTTTGTTGTGTTTAATTTTACCCCCTTTAAAATAAAAAAATAGAACAGAAGGAAAAATGGAAACAAAGCTTTTGTAAATAAGGAGGGGAAGAGCAGTTAAAGGAGGGGAGGGAAATGAGAAAAAAAAGCAAGATATATCATGCAGAGTCACAAATTCCCTATGATGAATGTGATCACTATGTGTTCCTAAAATGTACCAATAGAAAAATAAATTTTAAAAAAGAGCTGTGGAATGTTGTTGATTGTGTTTGTTGTGTGTCTGGAAGAAGAGGAGAGCAGGTTCTGTATACTATAGGGAAAGGACTAAAGTCGACCTTAGTAAAGTATATTTCATTCAGTTCTATAACTTTGAGAAAGCCATAACCTCTCACTTTTCTTATCCTGTAAATTTCACTATTCTGACTGCACCCTTTGGTTTCACAGGAGGTGCTCTAGCAGCAGTGGTGTGCTGGGGAATCAGGTACTGGCTCCTGAAGCCCATTGTTGGATTTTCAGAAAATTTATTCTCCTGTTGTTCATTGAACCCATTAGCAAATATTAAATGACAATAAGTAAGTTATATTCAAATAAAAGGAATAAATATAGTGAATTTATCGCTCAATTATTTTATCAGATTATCTTCTAATCTATATTCTTGACTTGTTTGCATCAATTGTCAGTTTAGAGTGAAAATAGCAGGTAATGGTGCATATGAACAATATTTCAACTCTGCCTTCAGTGATGTCACATCTGCAGCTTGAAATTAGAAATATTCACGCCATGAAAATCTGAAAATGCTACAAATAAAGTTCCCCTCACCCCAGAGTGAGTTGTTCAATATTTAGAGGGTGGAATTGCTTGCAGGGAGAAGGAGGGATTGTGGAAAGAAAAGAGACTCAGAGCTGGAAACGCCCCAGAGCCACGCTCCCCCCATTCACTTCGATCACAGCAGAAGTGGTCCCGCTAGATTTATACCCTGGCATCCATGCAAGCTGTTGTTTGATAAGGGTATTGTACTGCTTGAAAACAAAATCTTTGTATGACTGTAAGATTTACAAGGTTCCTTCTTGCCCATTCATTCCTTCCTTCATGCATTTCACCGAACCTCTAGTGATGCTTACGTTGAACAATGCAGACAGAACAACGGCCTCTTTAAAGTCAATTATGATACTAGTTTTCCACTCCCTTCCCAGAGGAGAGTAAAGAAAGTAGAGTATCATGCATCGAGTGCCTATAGACAGATACCCTCAGGTCAAGTCCATCACACTTAGAGAAGATGGAAATAAAAGTGCAAACCCACCCAGGCTTAGAGAGCAAGTGCATATCTTTCCGTCTCTCCCCCTGTTCGCCTCACCACAGCTTGGACATTCATTCAGCAACATTTACTAAGCACTTACCCTCTTTTAATGCTTGGTGTATACAAATTAACTCCTAAAGAGGAATTAATCAAGTTCAGGCTGATTAGGATTTGACCAAGAGAAGCATCTTTCTCAGCCTCAGTTGACCCAAGAGTTGTGTCTTCAGCTAATTTGACCTTCTCCTTGTTCCCTTGAGAAGCATGCAGTATTGATTTTCATGCTATGGGCAGGAGAGAGTTGGGTAGCAGATGAAAGCTGAGACAGACGCATGAGCTTGTAGAAAGTGAGTCAGATCAACAGTGAAGTACTCCCTTTTTTAGGGGTGTAGCTCAGTGGTAGAGCATTTCCCTAGCATGCTTGAGGGCCTCTGTTCATCCACGGTGAAGGGAGTACTCATTAGGAATAAATAAAGTATTTCTTAGCATTTTGTTCCCTTTTTATAAAAATTAGGAGTCCCAAAGTCTTCTTTGCCCCCTGAAATTTGCTCACCTTTCCAAGCAGCAGTGATGTGCAAACCACTATAATTTCAATCTTCTTCCTCCACTGGTCCCCATGTGTTATAGTCAGGGATTGTGAAGAAAACAATTAGAATCAGGACATGGAATTTATAATATTATTTTATGATGGTCACCCAGAGTTAACACAAGAAAGTGCAGGAAATCTATCCACAACACTAAAGACAGAATATTTAGCCAAGGGCCTGAATCCCACAGCAATGTCCTACATGAGTCCAGATGAAGACCCAGAGCCCATGACAACGCTTTCCACAAGTCCAACTAGAGGTCTAGAGTCTACAAGAAGGACTCACACCAGTCTCTTTTATGGATCTGCACTGGGCAGGCCCAAGGGTCAGCAGTGGAAGCTAGGACATCTATGCCATTGGGATGAAGGAGCTGTGCTGGTAGTTGAGGGTTCTACGCTGCAGCTGAGAAGTCACACTCAAAACAAAGACCAGGGCTGTCCTAAAAAGCACCACAGCCATCCTCAGGGACACGGAGGTACCAAGCTCTTGACAATAAGCACAGTTGAGTAGATGCCAGGAATCCAGCATGACAAGTTTCTCCTGGAGATTAAACAGCACATATCTTCCCCTTCGGAGCCAAGAAGCAATGTTCGATGTAAAGACCAGAGCTCCCCAAAGTGAACCACAGCCACTCTCACCAACAAGGTCCCGAGCTCCTCTGATGACAATGGTGGAACTCACACTGGGGAAGCTAGTCATGACGAGCTCCTCCAGGAGAACCAACAGCTCAAACAGCAACATATAGGAGAACCCACAACACCTCGCTTCTCCTTCTCCACGTCTCTTTTTATGCTGGCAGCTTTCCTCAGGTGTAACATCTACGATCAGCACCATGGTGATTTAATTCCACTGGTGTTAAGTTGACCACCAGTTTTTAATCCATAACATCATGTGTTCTCTGACCAGGCCAGTGAGACCTGATACCATTTGAGGGGTGCTGGCTGATTTGTATTCCTTGAAATTTGCTAAAATTAGATGAAGTTTTTTTTAAAAAATCGTATTGAGTTCCTTTGGTCTATAATGTAGCAGGAAAGCAAAAAGTTAAGAGTTTCTCCTTCCACGTCCCACATAGCAGCTGTGAATAGCAGCTGTTGGGAGAACAGCACTGTGCGGGTCACTACAAGGAAAGAGAAAAGACAGCACTGCCAGTGCGGGCCACATCTGAAACCCAAACTCCCAGCTCCTTCTCCAGGTGTTCTTTCCCCTGCGGCTTCCCAGAGGAGGAGCCAGGCTACGGGGCTACCTAGCAGCTCCGAGGGCTCCTCCAGAGTTGCTTTTGTCCTCTTTGTCACTAGACCCATTCAACCCATGATGATGTGAGGGCTTCTGACAGTCTGTAAAGGGTGTGGCTCTGTCTTCCAGGCTTCCAAGTTCCCCAGGGTGACCGCATTTTTACATTTTAAGGACTGTGCAGCTCTGTTATGAATTCACTAGCACACATCTTACCCATCTTACCCCCTCTATTTTCTTGGGCTCCTGAGAGTTAAACTCTATTCCTAGGGCAAGGAGCCTGCTCAGAAGACATCCCTGAGTGCCATTGAAGAAAACAATGGATAAGGAAAATGTATTATTTAGCATTTTTCGGAGAAACAGGTCCAGTAGGTGACAGAGAGAAAGAGAGGTTTCTTTGGAAGAAATGTCTCACAGTTCTGAGGCTGGGAAAGGCAAAATCTGTAGAGCTGCTCAGCAACCCAGAGACTCACATAAGAGCCGATGATCAGCTCAAGCTCTTTTTGCTCATGGCCACAGGAGGCCACAAACTCTAGAAGAGTTCCTAGGCTCCATCTTGCAATCCAGTTGTTCCTTCTGCAAACCTCAGTGTTAGTGTGTGAGGCATTTAACTGGTCAGAAGAGGCCAAACTTACTGAGAAGAATTCTGCTCACATCTGAAAGCTGCCTTTTCTAGAGCATCTAGGCTGATGCTTGACTGAACATCTGAGCACCATGTCCTACTCAAACTAACACTAAAATTAAAGAGAGTCCCACCTCAGAGCCCCTCTGCCCTTTGGCCCTCACAGTAGAGTAAAATGGACTTCTCCACCTAAGATCTGAAAGGAGGTATTTGTGAACAACGCTCTTCTTTATCATTAAATGTAAAGAAGTGAGCCACGTAGCCTAAAACCAGAGGAAGAACATATTCACAAGAAATAGATACACAATTAGCTAATGTGAGTCTCTGTTATGAATTAGGGTTCCAACATAAGGCACGCAGAACACATTAGGATTATTTGAAAAGGTTTAACGAAGACTGCTTACAAAAATATACACAAGGCATAGGAAGAAAAGGGGAAAACAATGACTCAAATAAAAGGCCAGTGAGCAGAACACAGAAAAAGCAAGCTGAGAGCACTTTCTTGAGATGGGTAGTGTTCAAGGAGCGTGGCCCACTGGAGGTGCCTTGCCCCAAAGTCAGGGGGATAAATGCCCCGATCTTCTCACTACCGGCCACCAGTGGCCCAACTCAACAGCCAGCTGAAGAGCAAGGGCCCAGTGGGATGGTCTAGCAGGTCAGCCCCTAGTAGTGGATACAGAGTGGAGAAGGAAGGAGATAAAATATGACGCTGAGTGCCAGGGATTCCAAGAGAGACATATCGTAATCTCAAAACTCCCTACACATGCAGGCAAGTATGCTGCGCACACACCTATCCACGTATGTCTTTGCTACTTTCAGCTTGCTGGCACACATACTTCACACCCACAGCCGACGGGAAGAAAGTCTTATTCTGGCTCATGTTTTCAGTCTGTGGTCTTCTGGCTCCAACAGGATGGTGGAAGGGCCCAAGCAAAGGAAAGCTGCTCATATCATGCTGGCCAGGAAGTAGACAGAAAAGGGAGGAACAAGGAAGGACACACACCCTTCCAGGTCACAACCCCAGTGACGCACTCATAGCCAGGCCTCACTGCCCAACAGGAAGTAAGCTGTAGCACTCTCATAATCCAGTCACCTTCCAAAATCCCTGCCTTTAAGCACATGAGGCTTTGAGGGGACATTCCTGATGTAAGCACGTAAGTACATAAGTGCACACAGTCACATGTACAAGTGCACACATATCCATGCATGTACACAGTCACGCATACATACACACATATACACATGTACATATATCCACATGAACACCTGCACACATACACATATGGGTGCACATGCCTGTTTGCATATGTGCTAATACACATACAAACATGCATTCACACATATGTATTAATATGTGCACACATTCACATGTACACTCACACACTCATGCATACATACCACACTTAATCACAGTTTGCAGAGGCTCTTCTGGCTCAGTAAGAAATTATAGGAGATAAAACTGATGGAATTTAAATGAACAGGAGAAAAAGACCAGGGATGATGGGCAGACTTCTCTAATTGGTTCTATTTTTAGAGCCCAGACAGAAAGTGGCAAAAAAAAAAAAAAAAAACCAGGCCTCCTGTAAGCAGAAAACTGACCAAAGAGCCCGCTGTTTGCTTCATTACTTAAAACAGAGCAAGCCTTGCCCTTTCCACACTCCTCCCTCTCTTTCTGCCTCACCCTTCACACCCCCGTGTCTCTCTCTCTCTCTCTCTCTCTCACTCCAGAAATTGAGCCCTGGAAGGAAGGTACTTCAGACCAAAATGGGGAAGGTGACCTGGCTTTCTGAATGTGTGACCTTGAATGTGTTCCTAAAGGTCAGCTCTATGCGATAAAGTGCTTGTGTGCAAAGGGAAATGACCCTTTGGGGCAGGTAAACAGGCGGACACCCTCTGGTTGGATGCAGCACTCTAGGCATCCTGACTCAGCAGATGGTGCACAGCTGCATTTCCAGCTTCCCCACATGTGAGTGTGGGGGAGGGGGTTGCCACATCTTAGTGCACAACAGTCTGCAGAAGGCAGGTGTCGCTTTACATCTGCACACCTCAGCTTGCCTGTTCTATGAGTGAGGATAACATCAGCAAAAGGTGGGATACCTAATGCAAGATACCAAAAGCAAGGTGAGAGCCAAGGATTCAAGGAGCCAATCGATTCAACCTCGGTTCTCTGCCTTATGAGAGGGAAGTGATAGCCAACATTTTTTGGCATCTTTAAGTGAGAAGCTGGAGGGTTTAAGAATACCCAGTGGCTGAATTTTTGTTACATCATGATCATTTTCTTGAGATAGGAGCTCCCAGAACTTTCTGATCATTGCAGAGCATAATCCAGGGATCTGGGCTCCCACCCTACCAATTCTTAATTGATTTGGCATAATTCTATTCTACTGTCCTTATGTACAGAATAAGATAAGTGGAGTTCCTTTTTTACAGAGGAATCATAAGAATAAAGTGGAAGAATATGAAAACATTTATGATTCATACAGTATCATATGACTTCTTGTCATTGGTTGATAAAAATGTTATTTCTGATGACCCCTGGGCTTTATTCCAGTCCCTATGTTGGGGCTTGCATGCCATTTGTTGGGAGCTTTGCTGCCAGCTCAGGAAGTAGCATCCATTTCCTCCTCAGCAGATGATACAGGGAGCACAACAGAAAACTTGAGGTTAGACCTAAGGCAGAACTTCCTGCCACAGAAGCCAAGAAGTAAATGATAAAGTGAACTTTATTCTTGGAGAGAAGATATAGGAGGTTTTAGGAATCAAGATGATACCTCCATCTGGTAAAGGGAGTGATTTAGAAGTGTGTTTGGATTTACTCCTGGGATGCTCTGAGCTATGGAGATAAGAGCTGTACTTTTAAGACCCTTCTAGGCTCCTCTGCAGGCCCCAGAGGTTAATGTTTCCATTTAAATGGAAATTGAGTGCAAAATTATTAGCAACTGTTCAAAAAGAACCCAATTACAAGGGGCTGTTCTTTGCACAGTACAAACAGAGCTGCCACCGACGTCCTGCACCTTAAATATTAAGGTGAGTCCGACTGAAGGTCACTCCCATACCCACATAGGGAGCTGAGCCACTGGAAATGTTTCACTTGGAACACAAACGATGGAGCCAGAAAACTCCTCTCAGGCATCGTATGCTGGTAGCCCCAAAGTGGGTCAGATACAGACCCTCCAAGAACAGCTGCAGAATCTGAGTCACACCCACCCTCTCCTCCTCAGGCATTTCCTGGCACATAGGATCAATCTCACTACTTGCCAATTAGATATTTGCAAATTCACCTACTCACTACAATCTATCCGGAAGCCCACCACCAATGCTCAAGGCACCCTCGTGGGCATTCACCCATAGACATGCACAAAGCAGGGTTTTGGGTTTTTTCCTTGGTATTGGAGATTGAACACAGAGCCTTCGCACTGAACTACATCACCAGTCCTTTTGATTTTATTTTACATTTCTATTTTTATACACAGTTTTGATAAGTCACTAAGTTGCCCAGGGTGGGCCCCAACTTGTGATCCCCAGAGGGCTGGGAGCGGTGAAACTTTCAAGTAGCTAGCTCTGCACGTTTCCAGCTGACATCAGACGAGGTGGTGCTCTGCCTCCTTGGTTCAGTTCTCTTACTGCAAACAACTGTCCCCATATCTATTTACAGCCACACTTTTTGTACCCTTATGGTGATTTTACGTTTTAAAGTGTTGTATAGTGCTGAAGGAATTTCTTATATTCCCATATACACGAAGACTGCAGTGTGTCTTGCAGAAAACATGCATGCACTAGATAGGCTTTATTCAGGCATGAGTATAGTGCCATTGATCATAAGTCTAATGTTAAATCAACAATATATACTGAATAAGGCAGTGTTTTGGTGTAACTCTTAAATGTCCCTAAAGGTCCAGTGTTGAAGGCTTGGTCACCAACCTGTGATACTGTTAAAAGGTGATTGTACCTCTAGGAAATGGAACCTCCTGTAGTGAAGTTAGGTCATTAGAGTCACGCCCTGGACAGGGATAACTTGGGCTGTAATCCCCTTCTCTCTTTTTTTCTCTTCCCGGCATGAAGTGAACAGTTTTCCTCTACCACATGATCCCACTATGATGTTCTGTGCCCCAAAGCAATAAGGCTAAATGACCATGGACTGAAGCTTCTGAAATCATGAGCCAGAACAAACCTCTCCTTTTTATATATTAATTTTCTCAGCTATTTTGTCAAGCCAACAGAAATCTAATGTAAGTGGCATTATGCAAACACAAAATCCAAGGGCATATAAAAAGAATTAAGATGTGTTATGTGTATGACCCAACTTCCTATGATGAATGTAATCATTATGTAGTGCAAGCATATATTAATAAAAAATGAAATGCTCAATATATATAAAACATACCAGGAAAAAGAAAATAAAAGGGGGGAAAAAATGTGACCAGAGACTCACAGGAACCTGCCTCGTATTTCCCCTAGGAGTTATGACTCACTATTTAATTCAGCATTTGTGGAAACCTGATGAACACCAGTTCCATAAATATCAGGAACAGAAGGTAGTAGTATTCAATCAATAGTAACTGATCCCAAAGCACTGTCTCCAGGCTCAAATGCAGAAGCTCTATGCTCAATAAAAGAGCCGTGTGGTTTACTGGACCCGCTGCCTTAAAAGGAACATTTACAACCATTCATTATGGACTCAGTTCACCCTCCCCACTCCAGGATCTCCCTCGTTACCCCCAAGTGTTTATCAAAGCATTTCTGCTGAGTCCAGACAATACTCATCTGAGAGAAGTTTTTTGTTACTGCATTTGTTAGAGATTGGGTCCCTAGAAACTGCCCAGCTGGCCTAGCTCTGTTGGGGTCTGGCAACAGAAACCAGAGAGCTGAAGAGAGCTTGGCTTGGTTAGTTAAACATTCCAGGCCACATCGGGGTCTGGATTTACCCATATGCAATGTGCTGTCAGGCTGGACGCCAGCTGCTAACCCCAAGTAAGGGTATATGGGAGGGGGTTTGGATGGTTTGTGCGCGCACACACACACACACACACACAGAGAGAGAGAGAGAGAGAGAGAGAGAGACCAGCTGAGGCTAGTTTAAGGCCTGAAAAGTTGCACAGTACATGTCTGAGTAAATGTACCCTTTGCCATGCAGGACAATACCACCCAGACGATCTCTCCACAATTTCCCACCTAGTCAGAGCCACAGGACCAGAACCTAGAACTTGGCTCCTGGAAGCATCTGAATGACTGGAGCATGTTGTCCACTTTCATGGTTGGCCAGGCCTTTGTCTGCCCCCCACACTCCCAAGACTGTTCCAGACCAAGCACTCTGCAGGGAAACTCCAGCCTGAGATGCCACTGGGAAACTGGTACCAAGAAGGCTTCTTGTCTACCTCCTGAAGGTTAGAACTGGTTCCTGGAATCAGAATTTTTCCAAAAAGCATTCTAGGAACAAGAAAACTAACTGGAAACAAATCTGCTTCAATTTTTTAAATGAAAAATATACTCTGCAAGCATTTCCATCAAAATCTTTCAAAAGATGAAGAAAAAAGTCAGAAGTTAGGACTCTTTCAGAGACAGTCCACCAAACCTGGTTTACAACATACTTGTGGTAAAGTCAGGGAATGGTATCCTGCCTGTCCCAGGTCTCTATGTCTATTGCTTCCCTATCCCTTCCTCTTCACTTCCTCCTCCCCCAACTGGCTCTGTCTTTGTCTCTGTCTCTGTATCTTTATCTGTATGTATCTGTCTCTCTTTCTTTGTCTCTCTGTCTCTGTCTGTCTGACTCTCTCTCTCTCTCTCTCTCTCTCTCTCTCTCTCTCTCTCTCGGTGGCTGGCTGGCCACCGAGACCTTGCCCTCTTTCTCTCTATTGCAGGCCACGTGACTGCAATTGGTTTGCAAAGCCTTAGTGCTATCCACTCGGGTTCAAGGAAATTCCCCCGGCTCCACCATCTACCTTCTAATTTTTGCCTTAAACCTATTTTCTTTTCATATGAGCTTTCCTTTCCTGCCCAACTGCCTCATCCCTGAATTTCATGTTCTTCCCAACTTCCTTGGTTTATTGGCTCCATTTGGTGATCTTGGTTCTGGTTTCTGTTTTTGATTCCAATTGTGTCTTCCTGGATCAGTTTTCTTCATCACTACCTTGACTGGATCCACTGGCTGAATTTCAAGTATAGGCATCAAGAAAGTGTGATAGCCCCAGGAAACTTCACCTCCCATAGACCCCTCATAGTAGCACTCCATAAGACTGGCTGCAACCCGTGGGGCTGGCCCAGGGAAGCTAATCGAGCTCATGTCTTAAACCTCAAGTTACTGACTCAAGGCACTGGAGCAGAAGAGAGGGGAAGAGGAACCTGATGAGTCAGGCTGGAGAAAGAATGGGATTTGGGATCTGTGGAAAGTGAGACAATTAGGGAAGAGGGAAGGGGGTTTCCAAGAACTGGTACTGTGGATTGAGAAATGGATCCTTCTTAGCATCCTTGATGAGATCTAGGTAAAGATTAAGTTGGTGTTTGCTGGTTGAACTGCCCTTCTCTGGACACATATCTATATAGAAATGAAACATTAGGCACCACAGCATCCCGAGATATATGTGCACACAATTGCACACAATTTATATTTGTGTGCAAGACTAAACACTGATATCTCCTCACAATTTAAGTTTTTCCAGCCTTGAATTAGACCAAACCCTAGAAGAGCAAAGGATAATCCAAACCTCTTGCAGAGGGACCCAATTGCTTTCTATGGCAGATCCTAGAGAGGTTGCTTAGCAACAAGACCTTCGTGGTTTGGCTGGTGAGGTTCAAACCCCAGCTCTGACAGGACTGGCTAATCTGTAATGGACTGGCTAAACAGTAATGCTTATCCTCTTTAAATCTTAGTTTCCTCAACTGTAAAATAGGGATAAAAATAGCTTCTCCTTCACAGGGTTTCCATGAGGATTAACAGATATTTATGTGAAGTCTCTATACAGAACCTGACACACGGTGGTCAACAAATGCCAGCTTTATTTTTTGGAAACCTCATTTAGATACTGAATGGCCTAGTGTACCAGCAAGACTGTGTAGCAGCCACATGTTGCTGGAAGCCCATGATGAAGAGCTGTCATCGATGGCTTAAGTCTCACTCCCTGAATCAGCTTTCCCCTTGGCCTCCTTCCAGGTGAATCTAACATGGGTGTCCACTGTTTTACTTTAGATAACTCTAGGAAAGATACACACTAAGAAGTCTGCTACTCTAGCATTCTTCAACCCATGGCTGGAGAGCCCACAACCAGCTAGAGTGACTGAGGATGAATCCAACCACCTATCCTGCAGATGCGTATGGGAAAGTGTCTGGATAGTATCACTGCACTCACGCAGGCCTCCAACCCCTTCTGGGCACCAGGAACTTAACCTTATGTATTTTGCTGCAGACTTGGCCTTGAACGCCTCCCTCATCCACCGCTTCCTCTGAAGATGCAGTCACTGAATTAACCCTGTTGAGCAGTACCCTTGTGTAGAATGGAAACTGCTTCCTCACAAAGATGCAATGAGACAGGCAGTTGTCAGGTATTCTAGCACCTTCTGAACCCTTTCTTACATGAAGGCTTTCCCCACTCTAAGAACACGCTTTCCAAGTATGTACAACAGTAGTCACTCCCCTGGACTCCTCGGCAGCTAAGGCACAAGCAGGTGATAGATGCGCTAGAGGGATGACAAGGTGACACTTCAAGGCCAGATGTGCCATGTGGCATGGACTCTGAAAGCAGCAGTAGCAGCAATGGTCAGGTTCCCGGCAGTGATGCAAATCTTAGCATCCAGCTGGTGACCACAGCAGCCAAGGTAGTTTTCTCATTAGGCCAATTCTGCCTTGTACGATGGAACATTATTCTGCACGTGTAGCCTCATCTGCGTCTCCAGGCTCCACTGATGCTGTGAGACAACAGACATCCTTTAGCAAAACCCTTCCTGTTTAATCAGCCAGAATTGGCTTCTATTGCTTACAGAAAGGATCCCTGATTCTTACAAATGACAATCACAGGGACACACGGTGACAATTTAAAAATCCAGTCTCCCTAAAACCCCTCTGGCTCATTAAATTCATCCCAGAACCTGTTAATTCCTCATGCTCTGGTCCTATCCCAGAGGAAAACCCCAGTCTCATATGGTTTTCAGGCAAGCAGAGCAAACAGTAATCCCGTAGCACCTGGGAGGGAAGGAGAAGCAGCTGAGCACTTATCAAAACAGCTGCTGCCAGGAGAGGTCTGGGCTACATTTTTCTAAAGTGGAGGTCCAGGTTGAGGCCGAAGGCTTTCCCCAAACAACTGACAAATACAAAGCAAAGGAACCTGGGTCCAGGGTTTGAGGGGTTGGAGCTGTGAAGTCAAGACCAAGCAAGAAGCATGATGGGAGGAGCTGAGGTCAGATGGTGAGACATACTAGCTAATCCTCGGCTGCAACTCTGGTCCATGCCTTGGGAGTGGTCACCAAGTTAAGCTCTTAAAGGGCTCTGGTGCTGCTATCAGAAATGATGACAAGGCCCCTATTTGAGCACCAAAAAATTAACCTCCACAAACTCCTGGGTAATTGAAGAAGAAAGGCATTGGAAGCCTTGAAAACTGTGCTGGGTTGTTTATAAGCTCCTGCTAAGGGTTTCCTTGTTTCCAGAAATTCTCCAATCAGGGCAACTGTCTAGGATGCTGTTGGCTTCTGGGTAAAGAATAGAGGAGCGATTAAGACAGAGAGTGGCTGGAATGTGAGCTATGGGTCTGTACTTTCCTGAGCCATCTTTCAGGTAACTGGCTAAGATGGGGAAGCCCAGGCCAGTAAGAATCAAAGCCAAGCAGAGAGAGGAAGATGAAGATGAAGATGAAGATGAAGATGAAGAAGAAGAAGAAGAAGAAGAAGAAGAAGAAGAAGAAGAAGAAGAAGAAGAAGAAGAAGAAGAAGAAAAGAAGGGGAGGAGGAAGAACAAGAAGAAAAAGAAGAGGAGGAAGAAGGGGAAGGGAAGGGGAAGTGGGGGGGAGGGGAAAGGAGGTAGGGAGAGAGAGAGAGAGAGCACCAGAGCTTTGGGCATAGGGTCAAAGAAGTTTTCCTTTCTGCTCAAACTAGTTTGAAGTGATTTCTGCCCCTTGCAGCCAAAAGAGGCCAAACTATCACAAATTCCTAGGACAGAGTCTTACACATGCATGCTTTATCTTCTGTCTCTGGTTCTGTTGACATTAATGGGAACCAAGCCATCATTTCATGGAAAGTGAGCCATGTGCTTTTTCTGGTTAAAGAGGCATCGCCTTTGCATGCATCACATATGAGTTTCTCTCAACGGAGCCATCATAAATCCAAATACTCACAAAAATACCAGCCTGAAGACACGCACTGAGTCACAACCTCTTTGAGAAACGTAAGCATTAAGTCCCTAGAAATCTTTAGTCTTTAATTCATATAGATTTCATCAGAGAACAGATGCAGGCCTCTTCCTCACCTTGACCCTTGGACAGTAGATTGCCAGGCTGAAAACTGGCTGATTGTCCCTAGCAAGTCCAGCACAGCAAGAATCAAATAAAAAAGGTCCTTCCCACCTGGAGCCATTCATATTTGGGGATCAGCTCCAAACTGAGCCAAGCTCCCTCATCATATCTTGGCAACACTGGCACGATCCCTAGGCCTTACCCAGAAACAACTATTGCCTTGTTTCCTGGGCATGGAAAGTTCTCTCCTCTCTCAGCCTCATTCATTTAACTTTTAATTGGACACAGTCCCCCACAGGGCTGTGATATCTGACAGCCTCCTAGGGGCCTCTCTGAGACTCCCCACTGAGTTACGTGATCAGAAGGCAAGTCTTCCAGCCCTGCCTCTGACCATGGCCCACTCTGCAACCTCCCAGGTCCTAGCCCAGAAATACAGATATCCCATCACTGGCTTTTGAACTACTAGAAAGTTCTTTCTAATATTGAGCTAAAATCTCCCGCCCCCTTCTATCCCATTTTCTTCCAATTTTATCACAGATGTAGTTCACTCTCATATCCACAGGATAAGTCCTGAGTTTATTTGAAAACAGATTATTATGTCCTTACCAAAAAAAATATATATATATACCTTTTCCACCCAAACAACTTGTTTTCTCCTCTTCCTTATGGTTCTCTGGCATACGGCCATCTTATCCACTCTTGCATGGTTCCTTTCCAGTTTGTAAACAAACACCAGATTTATATTGTAGCATCAGAATCAAACTCTAAGTGAGACATTAAAAGCCCACGGATCAGTTAATTATGATTCTATCCCACTCCCACAGTCTCACTGACAAAACTCTAAGATTGAAATCGTTGGTAAGGAGGAAATGGCAAGTTGCCTCCATTTATCCCTTTCCCTGTTTATTAACAGAATCTAGATTTTCAGTTGGGCACACTGTTACCCAAATCAAACCATTCAACCCTAATCCTCCATTGCAGCCAAATCATTTTGCAAGCGATTTCTAACCAAAGATACATGAGCAGAAGTATATGAGACACTTCCTGGGGGCTCCCTCAAAGTCAAGCAGAGGGTAGTTCTTTTTACTTTCTTCTCCATTCTGCTTCTTGAAACTCAGCTAGTAGAACTTACATTAGACCATGAAGGTAAGGACACACTGGAGCAGTTATACAGAAGGAGCCTGCGCCTTAACTCTTCTGCGAGGCTGGCATGTCAGCTTGGGGTTTTCTAGCTCTAGCCTTATATGCAAAATAAACATCACTTTTGATTAAGCTATAGTTTGAGGGGTTTCTGAAATATGCATTCAGATTTAAATACCGAAGTCATTGTGATGAGTTGTATATAAATTTCTTAACCAGATAATTCTCAAAAGAAAAAAGATAAACCCCAGTTCTCTTTGCTAGTTCTTCTCTTTTCTGTCATCTCTTATAATGATTAAAGGAACTTTACCAAAGCTCAGGGATGATGTATAGAGATTATAGTAAGCTAAACTCAAATGTTGATATACTAGTTTTTCTATGGCTGCTCTAGGAAATAATCACAAACTCAATGACTTCAAACAAGAGAATTTTATTCTTTTAGCATTCCAGAGGACAGAGGTCTAAAATTAGAATCTCTTTTTAACAGAGCCATGTGGCTTCCATGGGCTCTAAGGAAGTATCTTTCCTTGCTCTTTCAGCTTTGGTAGCAGCCAACACTCCTTAGCTCATGGTCACATCACACAAATCTCTGCCTCTGCCTCTGTGGTCCTATTGCCTTTCTTTTTCTATGTCAGATCTCCTTATGAGGCTACATATGTTGCACTTAGTACTAACCCAGTCTCTACATTTCAAGCTCCTTAATTAAGTATGCAAAGTTCTTTGTGCCATATTAAGTAACACATGTTCTAGGAATTACGACATAAACATCTTTGAGGGACCCTCATTTCAGCTGACCACATCTATATATTAAAAATGGCTCTTATCAGAGCTTAAGGCAAAAGGTCACAGTGGTGGTGTACAGCAGTGCCCCTCCACCCCCAATGCCTGGTCTGCTGCCATGTCTCAGGACAGATCGCTGTCCCACACAAAGTGTCCTGGAACATTCCCCCATAGCCAGTGCCTATACTACTGATTCCTCCAGGCCCAAAGAAAGGAACTTGGTGCCAATGCTTTTCTCTACCACTGACCTCATATCCCATGGCGAAGTTTACCTATCCCATTTTCATCTTCTGTACCAGGATTGGCCTCTTCTGGGATGACTGACAACAGGCTATCCAAAGAGAGGAAGTCACATCCTAAGGCTGTTAAAGTAAGCCGATGACCTGGAGGAGTCCAGAGACTGTCACCCCAAAATATGATGCCTGACATGCTGATAATTTTAAATTAAAGGAATGTAGGTAGCAGTGGCCACCGGAAGAGGTGGTATTCTAATATACCCTTATCTATCAAGAGTCTGGACCTCTTAAAGAAGAAAAAAAAAATACCTGAAGTCCCTTATCTGAGTTTTCATCACAGGAAGAAACACTATAAAGTTTGTCAGCACCCTAGGACAGACTTTGGGAATCGTTTACAAACCACTCTCTGTCAGTGACTTTGTTCCAGGCCACTGAACATTCCCCACGCCCATTGAGGTCCCCAATTATTTGCTATCCTCCTTCTTCTTCCCGCTCCCCTGCCACCTCACCTTTTGGAGAAGGTTATAAGATTCTGAATCATGTTGGGACAGTGGATAACTACGCTTTGTGATTCCCTTCATGTATATTAATAAAATGTGTATCTTTACTTGGATTACTCTGCTTTTAGTCAGTCCATCCCATTCCTAGACCACAGTGGTAAGATTCACCTATCATTCATTCTTAGAGAGACAAGACCATATGGTAACAAGCCTGAATTGGAATTGGAGTCAGGTAGGTTTGGCTACAATTCTATCACTTACCAGGTTACTTAACCTCCAAGAGTTAGCTTCTTCATCTGCAAAATGTAGATAGAAAGGAAAATAATACCCACCTGACAAGGTTATTGTTAGAGCCAGGAAATTCAAAGAAGAGAGCCTTTGTTTTGCAGTAGGATGGCTTAGAGCTGCTGGAAACTCCTCTTCCTGAAAGCGAATGCTGACTTAGAGAGACAGTCAACCCACACAGAATGGGCCCAGGCCACAGCAGTTGCACTGACACCCTCTGCTCCTCTGTTAAGCATATGAGGAAAACAGCCCCTGACTTAGGTTTTTAGTTAAATGCTAAAAACTGGAGGTAAATTAATTAAGATATAACTTCAACAACACCAGCGTTCCCTCATCAACAGTTCCTAAGACAGGACGGGCAGCATTAACTGTTGCAATTAATTAGGCATTAAACTGATAATGGGTACAGCTGCTAACAATTAACAGCTAATTATGTCAAGCACTTTAACCATTTCACAAAAGAAATGGAAATTGGAGGGAAGGGAGAGGGAGATGAAAAGAGAGAAAGCAGTTACCTTGTAAACAAATGAGAGGCAGCTGGAGCCGTCTGCAGAAATGACGCAAAAAGTTTGTTTCAGTCCTGTTCCCAACAAAGCTGTACTGCGTGGGAACCACATGAGTCAGATCTGAGTAGGAAAGACAGAATAGTGATCACAGCAAACACACGCCAAGTTGCGTCCCTGGTACTTGGTATATGATGGCACACGTAATCCCCAAAAAAGTATTTTAGGGTAGTGACTGTTATTGTCATTCCCATTTTGTGGATAAGGAAACTGAGGCAAAGAGATGCTAAGTGACTTGCCCGGGGTTACACATTCACTACTGTTAGTTAAGGCCTGGATTCTAATCCAGGTGCATTAACAGCCCAAAACAAAGTGTATCTCATTAATTTGCTGAACCCATAGTAGTCTTTAAGAGCAAGAAAAGCGATGTCTTATTGAACCATAAGGACAACAAATCAATTCCAAGAGAAAAGAAAAAGTAATTCAAACTGAAATGAGCATTCTCTAAAGTGATAAAGCTGATAGAGACCCACAAATTCAAATCACCCCCTGTCCCATCCAAACCTGTCTCATTTGCAATCCTGACTTCAAATACCTAGCTTCTGCTTCTCTAGGGAAATCTGTTGGCCCACTGGGAGCTGCCAAGCATCTCTTCAAGAACTCTCAAGATCCATTTCTCCAGTGGATTCCACAGCAAATATCATTGGTTGGTTTTTACTCAGCATCTTTGTTTCAACAAGCTTTGTTATCTCAAGGGAGAGAAGGAGACAGGAAAAGAAGTGGGCCAAAGTAGCAATACACACACACACACACACACACACACACCCTTATTCAGTTGACTATGAACAAGGAAAAGAGCACAGAAGTGTA
>PVJX010006254.1:0-47853 GCA_004027295.1 Dolichotis patagonum
TACCTGTCCCTCCTCACCTGGGTGACTGTCAGATCTCTGACCTTCCTGTGGTTCATGTTCTTCTCCTTCTTTTGCTAACATGTGCTTTCTTAAGACTGTGAAGAAATACCATGCACTAATTTGGTCTTTACCTGCAAATCATTGGGCCACTGTGTCTGCCAGACTTTGCTTGTATGTACAATTTGTAATACTGAGTTTTTCTTCCTATGGTCTGGGTTACTTCCCCTGGGCATGTGCTGGTGGATGACCTGCCCATCTTTCCCTTAGGGCTCACATCTTTCAGGTGCCATGTCATTGCCCAATTCAAGATGGGGAAAGAACCCTGGGTTCCTGACAGAGTGGACATGACTTCAGCTATGACAAGGGTAGCTTTTAGCAGGCCTGGCTCTGGTAAGTGGGAGCTTGGGGAGGATGTGACATTATGACTGTGTCCTGATCATACCTGCTTCTTTAGTTATCTCTGCCATAGCATCCCTAGTTCTTGAGACCTTGCCCATTTGAATCTCTGGCCCTACCCTTCTGGCCTCCATATCTTAGTCCTCCCACAGTGGCTTCTACAGCAGTCTTCCCTGTTGGACTCCATGTGTCCTGAGAAGAGCATGTTTCCTTGATTTCTTTGAACTTCAGCCAGTTAGTTGTAGTCAGATTCTCCTGGGTCTGGTCATTCCTACCTGCCTCGTGGTCTTTCTCAGAAGCCAATTCCTTGTCCCAAGACCTTTGTAGTGAAGTGAGTAGGGGACTCTGCCTCTCTTCTCAATACTGTACCATCCTTTTGATAGAGACCTTCCCTTTTTTATGGCCTGGCAAGTCACAGTAATGCTAAGAGCCAGCCATTCATTCTCATTCTGCCCAGATTCCTAAAGACTCATTCTGAGATCCATCAGGGACATGTGATGGTGGAACCATTTCCTTCTGTCAAAGTTTATTTGATATAACCACCATTTCTCTCTTTGAAGATTTTTGCTGTAGAACAGAGGGTAAAGTGCTACGTTCTGAACAGAATATTTTTGTACAAGGAAGATCACAGGATGGGAATCCCAAGACAGATCTGTCTATGCAGAAGATATATTCCTGTGGCTCATGTGGCCTACACTTGAAAGACATTTTATACCTGGATGAATACCAGGCAACACATGCCAGGCAGAAACCCTGTGTGTATGAGGCAAACAAGACAAGGGTCAAGTTCAATACAAACTTTCCCCAGCAACAGGTGCAGAAGAATGAAGACAAGCTTACCATAAGGGAAGAGGGCAGGGCTTCTCCTGGAAGGAACCATACAGACCACACATCCCAACAGCCTTTCATGTATGGAGAGGGAAAGGAGGGCTTTGTGGCCACATCAGACTTTGTGCAGCATCAGATCACTCCCCATGTAGAGAAGGCACACAAGAATTTCAGAGGTTCATTGTATTTTCCCACCGCCCAAAGGCATAACAAGAATAGTCAGTCTAGGCATGCTTTGAATGACACATCCATACTTGTTCATCAACAGAGAGTGCAAAGTGGAGAGAGGCCCTGTGAATGCAGCAAGTGTGGGATATTCTTTAGCAATGCCTCCAGCCTCATGCAACACCAGAGAGTTCACAATAGAGGAAAACCATATGAGTGCTCTGAGTGTGGGAAATTCTTTAGCCAACACTCTAGTCTTGTGAAACATCAGAGAGTTCACAGTGGTGAAAGCCCCCACATGTGTGGTTACTGTGGGAAATTCTTTAGCCGAAGCTCCAACCTCATTCAGCATAAGAGGGTTCACACTGGTGAAAAGCCATATGAGTGCAGCGAATGTGGGAAATTCTTTAGCCAACGTTCCAACCTCATTCATCATAAGAGGGTTCACACTGGTAGAAGTGCTTATGAATGCAGGGAATGTGGAAAATCCTTTAACTGCAACTCCAGTCTAATTAAGCATGGGAGAGTTCACACTGGAGAAAGACCTTATAAGTGCAATGAATGTGGGAAATTCTTTACCCACATTGCCAGTCTCATTCAACACTATATAGTTCACACTGGAGAACGACCTTTCGGGTGCAGTGAATGTGGAAAAGCCTTCAGCCGAAGCTCTGACCTCATAAAGCATCAGAGGGTTCATACTGGTGAACGACCTTATGAGTGCATTGAGTGTGGAAGGTTGTTTAGTCAGAGTTCCAGCCTCAATAGTCATCGAAGACTTCACACTGGTGAACGGCCTTATCAGTGTGGTGAATGTGGGAAATTCTTTAATCAAAGTTCCAGCCTCAGTAACCATCGGAGGCTTCACACTGGTGAACGACCTTATGAGTGCAGTGAATGTGGGAAAACCTTCAGACAAAGGTCTAATCTGAGGCAGCATCAGAAAGTTCACCAAACAGACAGGCCATATAAGTGCGATGAATGTGGCAAAGCCTTTAGCCAAAGGCCTACCCTTATCCGGCATCAGAAAATACACACCAGAGGAAAAAATGTAGAGAATGTACATCCTTCTTGTTCAACACACCTACACACAGCAGAGAAAAGCTATGACGGTAGGCTTTATGAAAAAGCAGGCAGATGCTGAACCTCATTCATCTAAATGGTCACACTGGGGATCTATTATAGCTAGATGTAGTGGATGCTCTCAGGAGCTAAACTGTATCTAGTTTTTTACTGCTTGAGTTTGAGACAGAAGCCATCTCACTCTTCCTAATCTACAGCCTCCAGAGTTTATCACCCATTCTACCATCTCAGGGAAAGCATACCTCTGTTTTTCCAGTTTCTGAAGGGAATCCTGAGTTCTTGAGGCCATAGGAAGGTGTCACTGCCCTATGCCTAGTCTAGCTCTGGATATGATCCATCTTTGTCTATGGCAACCTATGTAGGGGACTGCTGGCAGCTTACTGTGAATGTTTCTTTTTCGGGATATTAATCAGTCTAATGTGATACTTGTTATGGATTTGTCCATCCTCCACGTGACCCCATGCAACTACCCACTGTGCATTTCTCTGGTTCATGTGATACTAAGGGTGTTAGTGACAAGCTTGTCTTTAATCTTTGGTGTTCTGATTACTGTGAGGAGTAGGTTGAGAACACCACTGATGTCTACTATATGAAAGGGTGGGTAGCCCTTGTTTGTACCTCCAAGTTGAATGCCGCCAAAGGAACAATAGGATGGCAGGAACAATGCTCAGCCCAGATTTGGCCTTATGTGCACTGCTACCTAGGTAGACCCGTAATTGTATTATGTAGAAAGACACAATGTCAGTGTAGGGAGGTTGATGCCAAATGTAGTTTTCTAAAGTGAATGAATGGTCAGCTATTAATGTGCAACATTTTGTTTTAATGCTTTGTTAAAAATATAATCAATGTATGATAATTTCCAATATATACATGATACACAATTTGATAAGTTTTCAAATATGGATGGACTCAGGGAAGCAGCATCATAATCATGATAATGAACATATCCATCACCATGAAAGTCACCTCATGGCCATTTATAATTTCTCTTTGCTTTCTCAAAACCATTAATCACATCCCAAAGAAACTGTTGATTTAATTCTTTTGTTATAGATAATATTTGCTTTTTCTACAGTTGCATGAATTGTAATCCTATAGTATTTATAATTTTTGTGGTCTGGTTTCTTCATACAACATAATTTTTTAATAATTTTGTTGACTTTCTGAATTATTTTAGCTATCCGTGAGAGAATGTTTATATGTGAAAGCATAATTATCTTGAGACTTTTTGTGCTATGAACATGGTTTATAAATTTTTAAAAATTTTGTGGTAAAAAAGGAAAATTATGTTAACCATTTCCAAGTGTACAGTGCAGTGATATTAAATATGTTCATATTATTTGTAACTACCACCATGATTCACCTCCAGATAGCTTTTCATTTTGAAAAACTAAAACCATTTGCCCATTAAACAATAACTCCACATTCCTTCCCCACCCTGGCCTCTGAGAACCACCATTCTGTTTTCTGTCTGTTTGAATTTGACTATTCTAAGTACCTCGTATAGGTATACTATCTTTTTGCGTTTTTTGAGACATGGTCTTATCATGTAGTTGTTGTGACTGGCCTCGAACTCACTATGTAGTCCAGGCTGGCCTCAGACTCACTGAGATCTTACTGCCTCAGCTTCCCAAGTGATGAGATTACAGGCATGCACTACCAGACACAGCTCATTTATACTATCTTAATTTTAATAACAGAAAAACTGTTTAACTCCATGCCTAACACTCAGTTACTGATGTGACAAAATCACCTCTTTATACATTGTGTGTCCAAAAAACATAGGCTAATCATTGTTCTGTTAAAAGACAATAGTCTTTTAAATCTTGCAGAAAAGAAAAAGCAGAGTTGTAAACCAAAGCTACAGTAATATACACTTACAAATTTCACATAAATTTACCTTTACTATGGATCTTTCAGTTACTGTCTGGTAACTTCTTTCAAGCTGAAGAACTTCCTTTAGCATCTCTTGTAGAAAAAGTCTTGATAATTAACTGCTTCAGGTGAGGAGACATTCATTTCTCCCTCATATCTGAATGATGGTTTTGCTGGATGAAGAATTCTTAGTTGGCAGTATTTTTCTTTGTTTTTTTTTAATTTTATTTTAAAGGGGGTATAATTAAACACAACAAAACAGAACAGAATGGTACATAAGAAAGCATAAATTTCAAAGCTAGACAACCAGAGATTTTCATTATGTCATATTGTCTCTTGTTTTCTTCCAAATGGTTGTCCATATCTTTGCATATGGGGAGCTCATACTAAATAACACAGCCAATCTTTTCACAAGATGTGTAGTTAACTGGCTCCCACTTGCTAAGGGGGGGCACAGGACAGGGGACAGGATGACATGAGATGTCTCATTCTCAGCCTGCGCACTGGCAGGCTCACAGCCGTCCCCCAGAGAGGGGAGGAGTTCCTTGTTCTCCCAGCACCCCGAGTCAACCACATGGTGCAGATCCCGACGCACCAGTGTCTCTCTCCTTTGGGCCACTGAAAGTCTGCTACACTCACAGCTGCCCCCCAGAGAGGGGAGGAGCTCCTTGTTCTTCCAGCGCCCCGAGTCAACCGCATGGTGCAGGTCCCGAGGCGCCAGGGTCTCTCCCCTGCAGGCCCCCTAAAGTCTGCCATACTCACCTGCTGTTTCTTTCTGATGAATTGACCATTCCATTTACAAAGTTCTGAAATGGCCAACAGACCACAGAAAGAATTCTCTTTAGGCTCTTGTTTGAAACCAGCAGCTACAGCAATCTGCTAGCCTTGTTTCAGGGTCAGTTCTTTAAGTGTTTTTGCACAAATGCACTCACTCCCTTCTGGCCTCCAAGGTTTTGGATGAGAAATCTGCTGATTATCTTTGAATATAGTGAACTATTTCTTTTTTTCTTTTTTGTTTTTTTTTTGGTACCAGGGATCGAACTCATGACCTCATGCTTTCCAGGCAGGCACTTATGCCACTGAGCTAAATCCCCAGCCCGTGAACTATTTCTTTTTCTTGCTTTCAATATTATCTGACTGCCTTTCAACAGTTTGATTATATGACATAGTGTGAGTCTGTTTAAGTTCATACTTCCTGGAGTCCTTGAATGTTTAGGCCTTTCATCTCACATGGGGAGTTTTTAGCTATTATTTCTTGAAATACTCTTTTTTCCTTACTTTTGCCTATTACAAATTAAAGTTCTGTAACCATGAATGTATAGGTCTCTGTGTGGGTGCATGCTTTCATTTCTCATGAACTGTTATCTAGAAGTGCAGTGCCTTTGTTTAAAGGTAGATGAATGTTCAACATTTTTGGGAAACTGGCAAACTGTGCTGTAAACTGGTTATGCCGTTTTACCTCACACTTACATTTTCTAAGCTCACCATCTCTTATCCATGGTCTAGGTATATGGTTTGTTGACATATACACCTCTGTACGCCCATCCTGAAAGGCAAATATCACCATTGCTAAATAATAAAACCTACATTGTAAAAACACTTCCATTTCTTATTTTTCAAAATTGTTTTAGCTGGGCCCTTTATTTTCCACATATATTTTAGAATGAGTATATTTATATCTGCAAAAACATCTTTCTGAGATATTGATAAGAATGGTGTTAAGGATATACATCACTTTGGGAAGAAATTGACATTTTTTTTTACCAAGTTGATTCTTCCAATCCAGGAATGCAGTATGTCTATCCATTTAGATCTTTACTGATACATTGTATTAGTATTTTGTGATTTTTAGAATATAGCATCTTCATCTTAGATTTCTACATAAGTATTTGAAATTGTTGGGGTGATTTCAAGTAGAATTGTTTTTAATTTCAGTGTCTATACTTTGTTGTTAGTATATAGAAATGCTATTGATTTTTGTGTGCTAATCTTGCATCTTGCAACTTTGCTGTCTCATTTATTAGGGCTCAGAATGTGAGTATAGATTCTTTGTGCCTGTCTGTGCATTTTGTTATGGATTGACTTATGCTCCCCTAAAATTACATGTTCAAACCCAAACTGCCAACCTTAGTTAGTGACTGTTTGGGAGATAAGGTCTTTAAAGAGGATTGAGTTAAAAGGCTATTAAGTTTGGCCTTAATCCAATCTGACTGATTGTCAGAAAAGGAGACTAAAGCACACACAGAAATGTGTACATACTGAAGCCATTGACAAGCCTCAGGCCTTAGGAGAAACTTGTCAATACCTTAATCCTGGACTTTAAACCTCCAGAACAGAGAGAGAAAATAAATTTCTATTGCCTAAGCTACCCAGTCAGTTTTTTCCCCCTAGTACTCAGAATTGAATCTAAGGCTACTGAGCTATTCCCCCAGGCGTTTTATGTTTTATTTTGAGACAGGGTCTCACCAAGTCACTAAGTTGGTTGCTCAGGTGAGGCTCCAATTTGCAATCCTGCCTGAGGCTCCCTAAGTATTCAGATTATTCTCCATTTCTATGAAAAAAAATTCATAATCAAATAAGACAATAATAATAGTTATTATATGGGGTATGGTTATCTTCAAAATAGTTACTCAGAGTATAAAACATAAACCAAAAAGATTCTTACAAAAAAGAAACAAATAGATAATGACACAAATCTTCCTTTTCAATGAACTAAGATAAATTATTAGTGTAATAGAAATTTATTAGCATATACAGTATATTGAAATATGTTTAAAACAATGGAATTTGTAGTTTGAAAAAGTATTTGAACTTCTTCCTATTTCCTATTTATCTTTTATTTTGTTCTTTGCACTTCTCATAAAAGAACCATGCAACATTTGAGCTGGTGTGTCTGATTTATTTGACTTAACATTATATTCTCAAGGTGCATCTATATACCTATGAGTGCTTCAAGTTTATCTTTTTTGGCAGCATAGTACTCTATTGTGTATAAATACTACATTTTTCTTATCCATTCATCGATTGATGGACATACACACTGTTTCCAAGATGTAGCTATTATAAATTACGCTGTTATAAACATGGTTATGCACATATCCCTGTAATATGATGATTTTAACTCATTTGGTAAGATACCTAGAAGAGAGATAGTTCAGTAAAATTAAATGTCTACTTTTAGTTTTTTGGGGTATCTCCATACTTATTTCCATAATCATTGTACTACTTTACATTCCCAACAATGTAGCAGAGTTCATGCTCCCCCACACCCTCACCGTGATTTGTTGGTTTTTTTTAATAGGTACCGGGGATCAAATGCATGACTGCGCACTTGCAAGGCAGGTGCTTATGCCGCTGAGCAAAATCCTTAGCCCCCATGATTTTTTATTACTAGATTTTTTAAAAGAGTAGAATGTATTTATTGAGAGGAAGAAAGCTTCTGTCTGAAGAGAGACAGAAGGGGTCGTGAGTGGGTTGCCTGTTACTAGATTTTTTGATGATAACCATTCTTTCTGGGGTGGAATCTCAGTGTACTCTTTAATTTTTACCTTCCTTTCTACTTGTGTTGGGTTTAATTTGCTTTTGATTTTCTAGTTTCTTAAGTTGGAAGCTTACAGCATGGAGAAGCTTTCCTCATATAAATATTTAATGCTCTAAATACCTCTCAGAGCTCTGCTTTAGCTGTATTCCACATTTTTTGATACGTTGATTTAAAATTTAGTTTGAATTAAAATATTTTAAAATTTACTTCATGACTCTGACACTAGGATTGCTTAGAAGAATGTTGTTTATGAGCCAGGGAGCATCAGTGTGCTGCATGCGCAAGCTGAAGGCCTACACAGTGTACTCCACCTAGCCATGCAGTCTTGGTGTGCTGCTCCAAACCTGGTAGCCAGGGAGCTTCAGTGTACTGCATAGTGTGAGCTTAAGGCCTGCACAGCATGCTCCACCTAGCTGTGCAGCCTTGGTGTACTGCTTGGGTCCTGATAGGGACCCACTCAGT
The DNA here is from genome assembly GCA_004027295.1 of Dolichotis patagonum. Lineage (NCBI taxonomy): Eukaryota > Metazoa > Chordata > Mammalia > Rodentia > Caviidae > Dolichotis > Dolichotis patagonum. The sequence continues at coordinate 8,351 of PVJX010006254.1, forward strand.
GACCCCAGGCAGCTGGGGAGCATCGGTGTGCTGTCTGGTGCAAGCTGAAGGTCTACACAGCATACTCCATCTAGCTATGCAACGTTGGTGGCCACTCAGGATCTGGTAGGGCCCTGCCCAGTGACCCCAATCAGCCAGGGAGCCTTGGCATGCCATGTGGGTCATGTTGAAGGTCTGCCCAGCATACTCCACCCATTCAGGGAGCCTCCAAGTACCTCTCAGGACCTGGTAAAGCCTGTCTAATGACCCCTACTCAAATGGGAAACTCCCTTGAGTATAGACAGTCGTCCTCAACTCAGGAAACAACTGAGACTTTGTATTCAGCTGCCCCAGGGGAATACAGGAAAATGGCAAAACAAAAGAGCAAAACTCAACCTCAAACATCCAGCCCACTCCAAACAAGCCTAGGAGACATGGACATAGAAGAAAGTGTAAGTTACACACCTAAAACTTTGAAATGATAGCAAATGAAGTTAAAAAAAAAAAGAACTCCATGAAGTTGTAAATGAAATCAAATCAGACATAACCTCCCAGGTAAAAGAAGAAATGATAAACATAATGAAAGAAATGCTAAACACATCTAAGGAAGATGGTTAAAAAATAGAGAAGCACTGAAAAATGATGGAAACCTTGGATGACCAATATAAGAATCAGAATACATCAAACAGGTTCAGAGAGATATCCAGGAAATAAAAAATCCCATCAAAAGCTAGCAAAAACTGCCTGAATGAATGTGAAGATACACTTTCAGATCTTGAAGACAAGACTGCAGCTAGTGAAAGGAAAGGAAAGATCTTTTAAAAATAACAAAGAATCAGGAAATAACAATTCAAATGTTGCAAGACAATGCAAAAAAAATATGTTTGACAGGTATAAACAAAAAAAGTGACAGGAAAAATGATATAAAAAGACCAGAAGTAATAGCAGAAAATTTCCCAAACATGGGAAAAGAAATTAACACACAGCTAAGTAAAGCATGTAGAATACTGATTAGCGATAACCAAAATAAATCTACACCCAGACATATAATAACCAACATCCCAGAAATTCAACATAAGAACAAAATAGTAAAAGCTGTTAGAAGAAACAAATCATCTATAAAGGAAAGCAAATCAGAATCACATCAGACTTCTCAACATAGACAGTGAAGTCAAGAAGAGCATGGAGTGAAGTATTTCAAATCCTAAAGGAAAACAACTTCCAACCCAGATTGATATAGCCTGCAAAATCATCCTTCAAAATTGGTGGAGAAATAAAATACTTCCATGACAAAGAACAGCTGAACAACTTCATGACCACCAAACCAACCCTACAAAGAATACTGGAAGATAATCTAGGTAGACATAAAAATAACTATGACTTGAAGAACACCAACAGAAAAAATCACCAAGCAGGGTAAACAATTAAACAGAGGGGAAAAGTAAAGAACCAATGACAGAAAGATAACATGACAAAAATAAGCCAATATATATATCACTTATAACCATTCATGCAAATGGCCTAAATTCACCAATTAAAAGAAACAGACTGGCAGAGTGGATCAAGAAACAACATCCAACCATATGCTGTATACAAGAAACCCATCTAACCCAAAAGGCAGTTCATAGACTGACAGTCAAAGGATGGAAAACAATACTTCATGCCACGGAAAACAAAAAAGCAGGGATAGCTATTCTATTTGCAGACAATATGAGCTTCAAACCAAGAATGATCAAAAGAAATAAGGAAGATCACTAATACTGGTTAGGAAAAAATTTCAAGAGGAAGAGATAACAATCTTATATAGGCACCTTAACACCCTATTGACACAAACAGACAGATTAACTAGGCAAAAAAATCAGCAAACAAATAACTGAATCAAACTTGTGAACAAATGGACTTAGTAGACATGTACAGAGCAGAGCGTTCCACCCAACAATATCAGAATATACATTCTTCTCAGCTTCACATGGGACATTCTCTAAAATAGACCGTACACTAAGCCATAGAACATGCCTAAGTAAATGAAAAATAATCAAAATTATCCCATATATATGTTATTTGATCCTAGTGCCATGAAACAGGAAATTAATGCCAAAAGAAATTTCAAAACTCTGTAAACACATGGAAATTAAATAATGCAATCCTGAAAAATCAATGAGTCACAGAGGAAATTAAATATTTGAAACAACATCTACAAGCAAAAAAAATGCAAATAGTACTTACTGGAACCTGTGGAATGCCATGAAAGCAGTACTCAGAGGGAAATGTATTGCAGTGAGTTTTCACATCAGGAAAACAATGAACACACATAAATAACCTGATGTTATCTCTCAAGAATGCAGAAAAAGAAGAGCAAGTCAAGCCCAAAGAAGGGAGAAAATTATAAGAGCAGAAATTAATGCAATTGAGATTAAGAAAATACAAAGAATTAATGAATCAAAGAGTTGGTTCTTTGAAAGAATAAATAAATTTAATAAACCCCTAGCTAACCTTATTTTAAAAGGAAAGAAAAAAACTCAAATTCATGCAATAATGAATGAAAAGGGTGAAATCTACTACAGACCCTTTGGAAACACAGAAGATCATCAAAACCTACTTCAAAAACCTTTAGTCTCATAGGTTCGATAACACAGAAGAAACGGACAGATTCCCAGAAATATATGAATTACCAAAGCTGGGTCAATATGTAAAACTGTTAAATAACCCAACTTCAGTTAATGAAATTGAAAATGTAATTAGAGCCTTACCAACAAAGGAAATCCCAGGTCCTGATGAATTCAAGCTGAATTCTACAAGAAATTCAAGGAAGATAATACCAACACTCCTGGGGAAGCAATTCTCCATAAATCATTCCTGGAAGCAAGTATAATACCAAGACCAGATAAAGACCCAACCAAAAAAGAGAAGTACAAGCCAACCTCCCTAATAAACATAGATGCAAAACTCCTCAATAAAATACTGTCAAACAGAATGCAGCAAGTTATCAAGAAGATTATACAGCATGACCAAATGGAATTTATCCCAGGAATGCAGGGATGGTTCAACATACACAGATCAATAAATGCAACACATCATATCAATAGAGCTAAAGAATCACATGGTCATCTCAACAGATGCAGAAAAAGCTTTTTTTTTTAATTTTAAAGAGAATAAAACAAAAGAGGACAGAACAAAGCAGATCAGAACAGAACAACATAAGCAACACAGCATTTTACAACAAGACAACTGGATATTAATGGTAGCTATCATAATATCTCTTTCTTTGCTATAGTTGAGCAGTTTCAAATACAATAATATCAAACATAACAAAATAGTATAAAACCATTCAAAAGGATGGAACTATTACAGGGCATTCTGAACCAACTAACAGAAAATGATCAATGGCTACTATACTATCTCATTTTCCATAAAAAATTTGTTTATACTATCACATATATTAAAATCCCATTAAGACACAACATGATAGAACTGATGGTAATAGAAGAATAAAAGCATGGTAGGACATCAAAGCAAGATGATATTAAATCAGCAATGGCTGCCATAATGTTTTGTTTTCTTCAAAACAGCTGTTCATACCATCACACATAATAAAGTCAAACAAAACAGAATAAAACCATTCCAACTGATGAATGAAAACATTAAAAGGCTTCAAAGCTATGCAACAGGAATCATGATTACCATAAAATTTTATGTACTCTTACCATTTCTCATGCTAGGGAGACTATACGATATTTATACATGTGAGTTTTGTTTATTTCACTTATGAGTATGGTCTCAAGTTGCATCCATTTATTTATAAATATTTCAATGTGATCATTCTTTATAGCTGAGTACCACTCCATTGTATAAAAATACCACAACTTTTTTATCCATTCCTCAGTTGATAGGCACTTAGGTTGTTTCCAAGATCTGGCTATTACAAATTGTGCTGCTATAAACATAGGTGCACATATATCACTGTGGTATGATGTTTTGAGTTTTTCTGGAAATATGCCTAGAAGTCAAATAGCTAGGTCAAATTAGACTTCCAATCCCAGCTTTTTGAGGAATCTCCAGACTGACCTCCACAGTGGTTTTACCAGTCAACACTCCCACTAACAGTGCAGAAGAGTTCTTTTTCCCCACAGCCTCTTCAGCATTTGGGTTTGTTTTTTGGGGTTTTTTTGTTTTTATTTTTTAGCATTTGTTTTTTTATTTAAAAGGGGGTAAAATTAAACACAACAAAACAGAACAGAATGGGACATAAGAAAGCATAAATTTCAAAGCTAGACAACCAGAGATCTTCACTACCTGTCATATTATCTCTTGTTTTCTTCCAAATGGTTGTCCATATCTTTGCATAAGGGGAGTTCATATTAAACAACATAGCTAATCTTTTCACAAGATACCCAGTTCACTGGTTCCTACTTGCTAAGCCGGGGGGGGGCACACACAACACGGGACAGGGCACAGGATGGACGACATGAGATGTTTGATTCTCAGCCCATGCGCCAGCAGGCTCACAGTCAACCCCGAGAGGGGAGGAGCTCCTTGTTCTCCCGGAACCCCGAGTCAATCACACGGTGCAGGTCCCAAGGTGCCAGGGTTGCTCTCTTGTGGGCCACCGAAAGTCTGCCACACTCATACCTGCCCCCGGAGAGGGGAGGAGCTCCTTGTTCTCCCGGTCCCCCGAATAAACTGCATGGTGCAGGTCCCGATGCACCAGGCTCTCTCTCCTTTGGGTGGCCGATATTCTGCCACACTCACGACCGCCCCGCAGAGACAGGAGGAACTTCTTGTTCTCCCAGCACCTCAAATCAACCACATAGTCATGTCCTGACACACCAGGCTCTCTCTCCTTTGGGCTGCCAAAAGTCTGCCACACTAACAGCTGCCCCCAGAGAAGGGAAGAGCTCCTTGTTCTCCTGGCACCCCGAGTCAAACCCATGATGCAGGTCCCAGTGTTCCATGGTTGCTCTCATACGGACTGCTGAAATTCTGCCACACTCACAGCAGCCCCCCAGAGACGGGAGGTGTTCTTTGTTCTCCCAGCACCCATATGGTGCAGGTCCTGACATACCAGGGTCTCTATCCCTCAGATCACCAAAAGTTGGCCACACTAACAGCCGCACCCCAGAGAGCAAAGGAGCTCCTTGTTCTCTTGGCACCCAGAATCAACTGCATGGTGCAGATCCCAGGGTTCCAGGGTCACTCTCTTGCAGGCTGGTGAAAGTCTGTGACACACCCAGCCAACCCCAGAGAAGGGAGTAGCTCCTTATTCTCCTGGAACACTGAGAAAACCACATGGTGCAGGTCCTCGATGTGCCAGGGTCTCACTCCTTCAAGACGCTGAAATTCTGCCACACTCACAGCCACCACCCAGAGAGGGGAGGAGCTCCTTGTTCTCCCGGCACCCCAGTCAACCACATGGTGCAGGTCCCAAGCACCAGGGTCTCTATCCTTCGGAGCTGAAAGTCTGCCACACTCACAGCCACCCCCAGAGAGGGGAGGAGCTCCTTGTTCTCCCGAAACCCCGAGTAAACCACATGGTGCAGGTCCCCAACATGCCAGGGTCTCTCTCCTTCGGGCTCCTGAAAGGCTGCCACACTCAAAGCCGCCATCCAGAGAGGGGAGGAGCTCCTTGTTCTCCCAGCACCCTGAGTCAACCACACGGTGCAGGTCCCGAGGTGTCATGGTCTTTCTCCTTCGGGCTGCTGATAATCTGACACACTCACAGCCACCCCCCCAGAGAGGGGAGTAAATCCTTGTTCTCCCAGCATCCTGAGTCAACTGCATGGTGCAGGTCACGAGGTGTCAGTGTGTCTATCCTTTGGGTCGCCAAAAGTCTGACACACTCACATCCGCCACCCTGAGAGGGGTGGAGCTCCTTTTCTCCCCGCACCCCAAGTCAACCACATGGTGCAGGTCCTGGGGCTCCAGGGTCCCTCTCTTGCCAGCCACACAAAGGCTGCCACACTCACAACTGTCCCCAGAGAAATGAGGAGCTTCTTATGTTCCAGGCAATCCGAGTCAACCACATGGTTTAAGTTCCAGGGCTCCACTGTCGCTGTCTTATGGGCCGCCAAAAGTCATCCACACTCACATTGGCCACCCAGAGAAGGAAGTAACTCCTTGTTCTCCCATCACCTGGAGTCAACCGCATTGTGCAGGTCCCAGGGCTCCAGGGTCGCTGTCTTGCAGGCTGCCAAAAGTCTGCCACACTCCCAGCTGCCCCCAGGGAGGGGAGGAACTGCTTCTTCTCCCAGCAACCTGAATCAACCACATGGTGCAGGTCCCGAGGTCCAGGGTCTTGCTCTGGCGGGCCGCTGATAGTCTGCCACACTCACAGCCACCCCAAGAGAGGGGAGGAGCTCCTTGTTTTCCTGGAACCCCAAGTCAACCACATGGTGCAGATCCCAGGGCTCCAGGGTCCCTCTCTTGCCAGCCACTGAAAGTCTGCCACACTCACAACCGCCCCCAGAGAGAGCATTAGCTCCTTGTTCTCCCACACCCCAAGTCAACTGCATGGTGCAGGTCCTGGGGCTCCAGGGTCCCTCTTTTGCGGGCTGCTGAAAGTCTGCCACACTCACAGCCGCCCCCAGAGAGAGGATTAGCTCCTTGTTCTCCCAACACCCCAGCTCAACCACATGGTGCAGGTACCCATGTGCTAGGGTCTCTCTCCTTTGGGCCGCCCAAATTCTGCCACACTCACATCGGCCCCGCAGAGAAGGGAGGAGCTCCTTGTTCTACCAGCACCTCGAGTCAACCGCATGGTGCATGTCCCGGGGCTGCAGGATCTCTCTCGTGGGCTCACTAAAGTTTGCCACACTCACAGCCACCTCCCAGAGAGGGAAGGAGCTCCGTGTTTTCCCACCACCCCGAGTCAACCACATTGTACACCTCCCGAGGCACTAGGGTCTCTGTCTTTTGGGCTCCCGAAAATCTGGCACACTCACAACCACTCCAGAGAGGGGAGGAGCTTCTTGTTCTCCTGGAACCCCAAGTGAACCACATGATGCAGGTCCTGGAGATCCAGGGTCACTCTCTGGCCGGCCACCGAAAGTCTGCTACACTCACAGCCGCCCCAAGAGAGGGGAGGAGCTCCTTGTTCTCCTGGCATCCTGAGTCAATCACATGGTGCAGGTCCTGGGGCTCCAGGGTCCCTCTCTTACAGGCCAACGAAAGTCTGCCACACTCAGCCACACCCAGAGAGGGGAGGAGCTCCTTATTCTCCCGGCAACCCGAGTCAACCACATGGGGCAGGTCCCAGGGCACCAGTATCATATTGTGGGCCATCGAAAGCCTGCCACACTCACAGTTGCCCCCCCCAGAGAGGGGAGAAGCTCCTTGTTCTCCCAGCACCTGGAGTCAACCGCATGGTGAAGGTCCTGAGGTGCCAGGGTCTCTCTCCTTTTGGCTGCTGTAAATCTGCCTAACTCATAGCCGCCCCAAAGAGAGGGAAGAAACTCCTTGTTCTCCTGGCACCTCAAGTCAACCACATGGTGCAGGTACCCAGGCGCCAGCTTCTCTCTCTTCTGGGCTGCCAAAAATCTGCCACACTCACAGCTGCCCCCAGAGAAGGGTGGAGCTCCAGTTCTCCAGGCACCCTGAGTCAACTGCATGGTGTAGGTCCGGGGGTGCCAGGGTTGCTCTCTTGCAGGCTGCTGAAAGTCTGCCACACTCACAGCCATCCCTAGAGAGAACTCCCTGTTCTCCAGGCACGCCGAGTCAACTGCATGGTGCAGGTCCCGGGGCTGGAGGGTCACTCTCTTGTAGGCTGCCAAAAGTCTGCCACACTCACAGCCACCCCCCAGAATGGGGAGAAGCTCCTTGTTCTCATGGCACCCTGAGTAAACCACAAAGTGCAGGTCCCAAGGCACCAGGGTCTCTCTCCTTTGGGCCACCGTAAGTCTGCTACACACAGAGCCATCTCCCAGAGAGTCAAGGAGCTCCTTGTTCTCCCCACACCCAAGTCAACCACATGGTGCAGGCCCTGAGGCACCAGCATCTCTCTCCTTTGGGCTCCCGAAGTTTTACCACACTCACAGCCACCCCCCAGACTGGGGAGGATTTCCTTGTTCTCCTGGCACCCCGAATCAACCACATGGTGCAGCTCCTGAGGTGCCAGGGTCTTTCTCCTTCAGGGTGCTGACAGTCTGCCACACTCACAGCCACCCCCGAGAGGGGAGGAGCTCTTTGTGCTCCTCGCACCGAGTCAACCACATGATACAGCTCCCCAGGCTCCAGGGTCACTAGCATTTGTTGTTGGTAGCTTTTTTTTTTTTTTTATCCTGGCCATTCTTTCTGGAGTGAAATGGAATCTCAATGTGGTTTTAATTTGCATTTCTCTAATAACTAATGACGATGAACATTTTTTCATGTATTTACTTACATTCGTCTTCTTCATCTGAGAACTGTGTATTCATTTCAGATGCCCATTTTTGGACTGGATCTTTGAATTTCCAGGGTCTAATATTTTTTAATTCTTTCTAATTTCTAGACAGAAGGCCTTTGTCTGCAGAACAGTTCACTGATTTTTTCCCAGGTTGTGGGTTTTGTTTTCACTCTGCTGGAGATCTCTTTCAACATGCAGAAACTCTTTAGTAAGATGTGATCCCAGTTATTGATTCTGGGAAGTATTTCCCTTGCAGTTTGATTCTTGCTCATGAATTCTCTACCTATCCCTATGTCTTCAAGATTTTTACCAACTTTGTCTTCCAACAGATTTAGTGTTTTTTTAATATTTAGATCTTTGATCCATTTAGACTTTAGTTTAGTACATGATGATAGGCATGGATCTAGTTTTAGTTTTTGGCAATGGAGAGCCAATTTTTCCAGCACCATTTGTTAAAGAGACTATCATTCTTCCAGAGAACATGTTTGGCCCCTTTATCAAAGATAAGGTGGTTGAGTGTGTTTGTAGTTGTAGTTGTATCTTCTAACCTATTCCACTGATCTTCAGGTCTGTTTTTATTCCAGTACTATGTTGATTTATACAGTAGCTTTGTAGTTTAACTTCAAGTCAGGGATTGTGATGCCTCCTGCCTTGCCTTTGCTGCTTAGAATTGTCTTTGCTGTTCTAGGTCTCTTCTGGTTCCAGATGAATATTAAGAGTGATTTCTCTAGATCTATGAGGTATGTTAGTGGTATTTTGATTGGGATTGCATTGAATCTGTATAATTTTTTAAGAATGGTGGTTTTCACAATATTTATTCTTCCTATCCATGAACAAGGGATGTCTTTCCCTTTTCTGAGGTCCTCTTAGATTTCCTTTTTCACGGTATTATAAATTTCCCTGTATAGCTCTTTTACTTCTTTCGTGAGATTAATTCCTAAGTACTTCATTTTTTTGGATGCTAGTGTGAAAGGTGTGGCTTCTCTCATTTCTCTCAGTACTTTTATTGTTAGTGTATAGGAATGCTATTGATTTTTGAGTATTGACTTTGTATCCAGCTACACTGCTGAATTTATTTATTACATGTAGGAGTCTTTCAATGGCGTTTTGGGGGTCTTCTATGTAAAGTATCATGTCATTTGCAAATAATGATGTTAACTTCCTCTTTTCCTATCTTTACTCCTTTTATTTCTCTCTGTTGTCTAACTGCTCTGGCTAGTATTTCCAGTACTATGTTGAATAGGAGCGGTGATAAAGGACATTCTTGCCTTGTGCCTGATTTTAAGGTAAAGGCTTTCCATTTTTGGCCATTTAATATGATAGTAGCTGTTGATTTGTCATTGATGGCCTTTATCATATTGATGTAAAAGCCATCTATTGCAATTCTCTATAAGGTTCTTATCATGAATGAGTGTTGAACCTTATCAAAGCTTTTTCTGCATCTATAGAAATGATCAGGTGGTTCTTACTTTTGGCTCTATTAATATGGTGGATTACACATTGATTTATGTATGTTGAACCATCCCTGCATTCCTGGGATGAATCCCACTTGGTCGTAGTGTATAATCTTCTTGATAATTTTCTGTATCCTTTTTGCCAATATTTTATTGAGAATTTTTGCATCTATGTTCATTAGGGAGATTGGCCTATAGTTCTCTTTTTCAGTTGGGTCTTTCTCAGGTTTTGGTACTGGAGTAATATTTGTTTCCAGGAATGACTTAGCAAGAATTGCTTCCCTTTCAATTTCATTGAAGAGTTTGAGGAGTGTCAGAATTAAGTCTTTTTTGTATTTCTTGTAGAATTCCACAGTGAATCGGTCTGGGCCTGGGCTCTTCCTTGTTGGCAAGGACTTAATTACGTTTTCAATTTCATTAATAGAAATTGGGTTGTTCAGGAGTTTTACATCTTCCTGACCCTGCTTTGGTAGCTCATATGTTTCTAGGAATCTGTCCATTTTTTTGTGTTATCAAACCTATGAGTAGAGGTTTTCAAAATAGGTGTTGAGGATCTTGTATATTTCCACGGTCTGTAGTGATTTCACCTTTTTCATTCCTTATTACATGAATTTGAGTTTTCTCTTTCCTTTTTTAAATAAGGTTGGGTAGGGGCTTATCAATTTCATTTATTCTTTCAAAGAACCAACTCTTTGATTGATTCTTTGTATTGTTTTCTTAGTCTCTATTGCATTAATTTCTGCTCTGATCTTTGTAATTTCCTCCCATCTTTTGGCTTTGGGCTTGGCTTGCTCTTGTTTTTCCAGATGTTTCAGGTATAACATCAGGCTGTATGTGTTTGTTCTGTTTTTCTGATGTGGAAATTCATTGCAATAAATTTTCCTCTGATCCAGTAAGTTGTATTTGTATTTTCGTTTGCTTGTAGATATTAATTTCTTTAGTTTCCTCTGTGATGCACTGACTGCTCAAGAATTTATTATTCAATTTCCATGTGTTTGTGGGGTTTTTGCAGTTTCTTTTATCATTAATTTCTAGTTTCATGGTGCTATCTGATACAATGCATGGGATAATTTCAATTCCTTAGCATTTATTAAAGTATGTTCTGTGGGCTATGATATGGTCTATTTTAAAGAAAGTCCCATGTACTGTTGAGAAGAATGTATATTTTGATGTTGTAATATGGAACACTGTATACATTGATCAAGTCCATTTCTTAACAAGTATGATTCAGTCCTGTTATTTATTTGCTCATTTTCTCTCTGGTTGATCTGTCCCTTTGTGTCAATGGCATATTAAGGTCTCCTGTTATAATTGTGTTATTATTTGATTTTTCATTTCTGTTAATACTTTCTTTGTATAGCTGAGTGTTCTAGAATTTGATGCATATATATTTAAGATTGTTATCTCTTCTTCCTGAAGTTTTCCCCTAACTAGTATGTTGTGGCCTTCTTCTTGGTTTGAAGTTCACATTATCTGCAAACAGAATAGCTACCCTTGCTTTTCTTTTTTTTTTTTTTTTTTTTTTTTTTTTTTTTTTTTTTTTTTTTTTTTTTTTTTTTTTTTTTTTTGGTTTCCTTTTGCATGAAGCATCATTTTCCATCCTTTGATTTTCAGTCTATGAGCTTCCTTTTGGGTTAGATGGGTTTCTTGTAGACAGCATATGGTTGGATGTTGTTTCTTGATTCTGTCAGTCTGTTGTATTTGATTGAATTGAGGCCATTTACATTAATGGTTATCACTGTTATATATTGGCTTATTGTTGACATGTTATCTTTCTGCTGTTGTATTCTTACCTTTGCATTCTGTTTGTCTGCTTTGCTTAGTGGTTTTTTCCTACGTGCATCTAGAATGTCTTTCAGTATTCTTTGCAGTGTTGGTTTGGTGATCATGAAGTTCTTCAGCTGTTCTTTGTCATGGAAATAATCTTATTTCTCCATCCATTTTGAAGGACAGTTTTGCAGGGTACATCAATCTGCGTTGGAAGTTGTTTTCCTTTAGGATCTGAAATACTTCATACTGTGCTCTTCTTGACTTCATTGTTTGTGTTGAGAAGTGTTCTGTGACTCTGATACGTTTTCCTTTATAGGTTCCTCTGTCTTTTCTAACACCTTTTACCATTGTGTTATGTTAGATTTCTGGGATGCTGATTATTATATGTCTGGGTGTGGTTTTATTTTGGTTATGGCTATTTGGAGTTCTATATGCTTCACTAATCCATATGAGTTTCATTCTCATGTTTGGGAAGTTTTCAGCTATCACATCTGCAAATAGCCTCTAATATTCTTTGGGATGTCCCCTTCTTTTTCATTTATGCCTATTAATCTTATGTTGTTTTTCTTTGCATCATCTTGAAGTTGTTGAATTGTTATTTCCTGATTCCTTGTTATGAAAAGATCTTTCCTTTCCTGTTTACTAGCTGCACTCGTATCTTTGAGGTCTGAAATTCTATCTTCACTTTCATTGAGGCGGTTCTGGCAACTTTCAATAGAATTTTTGATTTCCTGTATATCTCTTTGAATCTACTTCATGCATTATTTGTTTCTTATAGTGTTCATTCAGCGATTGTTTGCTTTGTTCTCTAATTTTTTAGCTGTGTCTTCATTACATGTTTACTATTCCTTTCATTACTTTTATGATTTCTTCTTTTACCTGAGAAATTATTTCTGATTTGAGTCTCTCCATAGCTTCCCCAAGTTGCTTCTTTATTTCAGTTGATATCATTTCAGGTGTATGGCTTCTATTTTCTTCTATGTACATGGCTCTTATGCTTTCTTGGGATGGGCTGGAGATTTTTGGCCTTTTGTTTTGTCATTTTCCTATATTTCCTTGCTTTGAGTGGTGTTCCAAAGCTTCCCCTGGGTTTATGGGGAATCACCACTTGCGCCCTCAGTTCCTGTGACTGAAAGAATGTCACTGAGCTTGGCCCAGTCAGTCCTGCAGGACCTCCGGAGCCAGCCCAGTGTTTCAAGGTGTTGGGTGGGAACTCAACCGCTAGGAGCACTGGTCTCAAACTCTCCCCAGGCCAGTGCCAGTGGGGTGAAAGAAGTCCCCCTGCTTGGTCCTGGCCTGAAAGGCCACTGGGCCTGGTGCACTGAGATCCACAGAACTTTAGGAGCCCAGTTCAGTGTCCTAGAAAGCTGAGCAGGACCTCACCTGCTGGCAGTGCTGACCTCAAACTCTCTTTGGGCCAGCACAGGACCACTGGGACTCACCTCTCATGGTCCTGGCTCCCTTGCAGGTTCTTGGCTTCCTGAATTGAAAGACAGAAGCTGAGCATGGTGTACAGAGTGTCTCGTGAAACCTTTGGGGCCCAGTCCAGTGTTCTAGGGAGCTGGATGGGAACTCAACTGCTGGGAGCGCTGGTCTCAAACTCTCCTCAGGCCAGCACCAGAGGGCTCAAAGTCCCCCTGTGCAGTCCTGCCCTCCGGACTGAAAGAAGGCAGCTGGGCATGGTGCATTGAGGCCTGAGAAACCTCCAGGGCCCAGTCCAGTGTCCTAGGGAGCTGGATGGGAACTCACCCACTGGTAGCACTGGTCTCAAACTCTCACTGGGCCAACGCCAGAGGGCTGAAAATCCCCCTGCAGTGTCCCAACCTCTGGACTGATGTATGCTTTAATTTTGTAACCTGAACAACTATTTCTAAGATGACAGTATGTAATTTATCAACTAGTGATTTCTTAGTGTTTATTTATTTCTGGAATTCTGTATTGTTGCTTCCCTTTTTTTGTGTTGCTTGTTTTTTCCCTCTTTAAATAAAATTGAAAAAAAAAAACACATGGATGAGCTGGGCATGGTGGCACATACCTGTAATTCTAGCATTCAAAAGGCTGAGTTTGAGCCCAGCCTGGGCTACAAAGTAAGTTCAAAGCCAGCCTAACTTGCATAGTGATACCCTATCTCAAAAAGACAAACAAGTGAGCCAGAGCAGCAATGTGGGCTGGGAGAAGAATCAAGACATCAAACCATGCCTTCCCTTGGGCCAGTGCGAGCCATCTGGGCCAGGAGGAGCATCAAGCCAACATGCACCTTCCTGTGAGGCAGCAGCAGCCATGTGAGCCAAAAGGAGAATCAAGAAGGCAACCCACTTGCTCTTGTGAGCCAGATGGCAAGCAGGCTGGGAGACAAAAGCAATGCTGCCCCACCTCCACTCTACCCTATAGACAAGTGGCTTATTCAGAGGAACTCAGGCTGAGATGATAGCAACTGAAGTAACAACAAAACAAAAAACAAACAAAAACTCAATGTTTGTACTGTTTGATTGTGCAGGCCTAAAGCTGACAGTCTGAGCATCTCTTTGGAGAATAATAATATGCATTATAGCAAATGTGGGGTATTTCCTTCAGTCTTGTTTTTGAAACCCAATGTTTTGTTCAGAGAATGGGCTGTTAAACCAAGTGTGAGCCAGTCTCTTGCTTCCTGTCTAAAGTGGCATCTCTTCTCCATACTTTTCCACCATTCTGATCCCAACCATCAGAAGGAATTCACCAGGGTCAAGCAGTTTTGAATCATAGTTTTGAATTTCCACAAATGTGAGCTACCAAAACATTTTCTTTATGAAGTACTCTGCCTCAGGTATTTTGTTATAGCAACACAAAATGAACTAATGTATAATCCTTTTATGATTTCCTGTGTTCAGCATAATGAACAAATACTACATCTAGCATATGTTTGTCCATAAAGTATCTTTGTCAAATGCTATAGTTACATTTCCCACTTTGGTTTCCATTTAAACCTAAACCTGAGTAATATTTTGGTTTCCACTAGCTCTTTCTTCCTCTTTTTCCTTGTTTTTGAGACAGAAACTCAGTATGTCACTTAGACCACACTTGAACTCACAATGCACCCTAGGCTGGCCTTGAACTCAATGATTTTACTGTCTCAGCACTCTCAAGTCCTGGAATTAAAGGCTTGTGCCACTACATCGACTTTCTTTGACTTTACAAATAGCCCTTCTCCACTTGTTACTTCCTCTTCCTTCTCTAAGATACAATTCAAGTTTTGTCTTCTCATAGTTTTTTTCCCTGTTCCAATACTCCTATTGCTGTTTCTTTCAATTACAATTTTGTGTTTATTCATTTCTCTCATATACTGCATTGTAAATGTCAATGGGACACAACTCTTCAACTCACTGTGACTAGGGCTTACAAGTTTCTAGTGGAATCATACATATTTATAAAACAGTATGTAAGGAGCTGAGAAACATCCTTGTACAGTTTACTTTCTCCACCTGCAGATGGTTCTCCTAGTACATGAAATGGCTTAGACAATATTTTATTTTCAGCAATTAAGTGTAGACAAGCAAGACTCTACAGTTAACTAAATCTGGATGAAACTAGAATTCTGGCAATTTGATAATTTAGGAGTTTAGTGTCGAGTCATGCTGGTTAATTTTCCAAGTAGGTCTCATCCAGGTATTTCCTTAAAAATATCTGATTTTTTAAAAAATGGAAGCCAGCAGCTTCTAAGTAATACATTCAACCTAGACATTTTCAGGAACTATAGCATGGGCATGAGCCTTTTCTTCATTAGTATAGGTCCCAAACTACTGTGACACTGGCTTTTACGTTTGTGCAGTTACCATTACCAAAGATGATTTGTTTCTTAATATGAGTTACTATCTAATTTTTTTTTTTTATCTTGAAAGATTTGTTGTAGTTCTTCCTTTAGGAATGATCCAATGGTAAAAAAAACTCCTTCAGGTTTTGTGGATCTGGGAATACTATCTGGATGAAGGTTACCTTATGGAAACTGCATGTTTTTTGGCATATGAGCTCAAAATAACCACCCAGGAATCTACAGAGGAAAAATGAGGGTTTAGTAAAGGGTTTTCAATGTTAGGATAAAGGAGCAGGTGTCTGGACAACAGGAATAACCATTGGTAATGATTTGAAGAGGATGCAGGCACATGTGCTGGAGAAGGTGGAATTTGGAAGGCCAAAGCCCAACTAAGTGCCAGATACAGGAAAGCATGGACATTGTCAAGCTAGGGGCCTTGCACAGCTCTGAGGAGTTGTGGCCTTCCCAAAGGGCCAATGGTTATACCAAGTCTTTTTTTCCATAGAGCTACCCTGTATACTGGTTTCTACCTCATCTTATCTTTTTGTTCTGAAAGGTTCTTTCTTCTCCAAAACTCTCAGGAAGGATCATGATAGAAAGGCAATGAGTAGACTCCTCAGACAGGCACCTGAGGCACAGGCATATGTAGCAATAGCCTCAATCACATTGAGTACATGCTCTTTATTTTCTGATGTCATTTTCTGACAAAAAGTAGTTCTTCAGCTTGCTGATACTTGCAACATGACAGGGTTTTATAAATCAGCTATTCATCACTATAACAAAACACCTGAGGCTACTTATGAAAGAGGTTTATTTAGATCAGTTTTGGAGGTTAAAATTCCTAATGTAGAACTCAAAAGAGTTCAGAGAGCAATGGGGAAACAGGAGGACTTTATTCTGGGGTTTTAGGTGCACACTGGCCCAGTGGACTTTTGTGTCCAAAATGGCTGACTGCTGGACAAAGGAAAGACTCTAGTCTTTATACATTTTGTCAAGGGGGTTTGTTTTCCACACAGAACTTGTGGACAAGCAGAAGAACAAAAACAATTTGTCAAGCTGTGATAGTTTTGTATCTTACTGGTCCTGCTGAGGCATAAGGGAATGTTATGGAAACAGGAGGTTATAAAATTTTACTTACAGGGACAAAAATTACTGCTTTAACTGTATTCGAACAAAGAAAAACAGCTGTTTGGAAACTTGACTTTTTCTAAATCCTGTTTCATTATGGCAAAAGCCACTCCTTGGCTGTATTACCTCATAGCAGAAAGCAGTACAGGAGCACATATAGGGAGCCAGAAGATTACATCTTGGATCATAAAAGACAGCTTTTATAATACACTTTCACTAGAACTAAAGGGGTTCCCGGAGAACTACCTTCCAAGAAAACATTCTCAATGACCTAAGAACCTCCCACTAGACCCCACTTCCTAAAGTTTCCACTACCTTCCAGTACTGCCACACTGGAGACTAAGCGTCTAACAAATGGGCTCTTGAGATAGCACCCAATCCATTTTTAAACTTTAGGAGTTGTCTTGATGTTTTGTTACTACACAGCATATTGCTCAGCAGTGATTATGCTAACATTCTTATGTATAACTGGGAAAATGTCATGATCCAACCACAAAAGCAAACTGAAACTCCTTTAAAACACACTACCCTAAGATTTCAGAATGCTAGGAAAAACTCTGTCTCCATCCGTTGTAAGGACTTTTGTTTTTACTTGCTATTGGACTTATATTGGGAAGGGCTCATCTTCCAGGACAATGATTAGAAGCACTTAGAGGTGCAGCTGGGAGGAAGCACGTTTGTAAGCAATATGGTAGTTCTGAGTCAACAGATTTCCTTCTCCATCTTGGGGTTCTGTCTGAGGATCAGCTGACATAGAAACCTAAGGCAGATTTCAAAAAGGAATCCGACTTGGAAAAAAGAGTACTCCCACCATAAAAAAACCCCAGTGAATACACAAGCGAGGAAGGAAGTGAGAAAACAGGTTACATTTTTAGGGTTCCATCAGTTGGCTTGTGCATTTACCAGCTGGCCATACAGTCACATATCTCTTGGGACCTATTTGCCCATCTGAACAATTAAGGATAATTTAGTACCCTTACCCTGTCTTGTTCTGAGGAGACAGGAAGATTATACACATTAAGCTTGGCAACCTAATCAAAGCCCAGTGTAAGGCCTGCTGCCTAGTAAATAAATTTCCAGTGGAATTTTGAGTGATCATAAAAAGGGAAAGTAATCCTTAATGTGAAGATTCTCTCATTCTTTCACCATAGATCCTAGATCTGGGTTCCTGAATGATTGTCTATGTCAGCCTGTCACAACTGGATATAACTGGAAGACAATCTGGCCTTGAAATTATGTATTTTTCAGAAAGTCAATGCTTATTCAAGGTCTTGGGTGGGCTGTGATGGCTCCTGCTCTACCCTACTTTCATCATAATCTGTTCATCTGTTGAGTGGTCTCATCAGCCTGTTTAGGGAGCCATAGCTTTTCTCCTACATTCTGGCCCAAAATTTGCAAGTTGACTGAGTCCTGCTACCACCCAGTTCTTTGACATGACTCAAAACCAAAGCTGAATCTACCAGTTTTCTGATACCTTTGGAGTCTTCCTTCACCTGGACAGCCTGCTCCTGGTACCCCTTGCACTGGGGGTAAGGTCTGAGAAACAGAAGGGATGTGTGTTATCTGAGATCCATGCTGCATCACTAAGTAATGCTACCCAGTTCATCAAGCAACCTGAAGCTGTTCCCAAAGACTGCAGAGACAGTTCACAGAGGGACACCAGGTGAAGTAACACATCTTCACTGACCAGTCCATGTTCCTCGAATCCTGCTCCAAAAAAGGAAGGCAGGTAATCATCCTCAAAGTCCAGACTCTGCTTACTGAGAGGACATCTCCATGCACATGACATGCATGAAACGAGTTTTCGCTGCATGGAGAGGATCAGCAATTTTCCCCAGCAGCACTTTCTTAGGGAGGTGAGTTATCTTGTTTGGACAGATGGGGACACTTAGTCCTTCTGACAAAAATGGGATCAGAGAAACTTTGTCTAGGAATGCTGACCTCAGTCACACTATATCCTACAAGATGAAAGAGACTTTTACTACCTTATTCAGGGGTTTAGAGCCAGAGGCTTACAGGCTCAAGAAAGCCTGTCTTCAGGCCTCAATAATGAACCAAGCCAATCATAGAGGCCATGTGGCATAAGGGCCACTTGGACAAGTACAAGTCCACCAAGGTTCTTTCCTCACAGTACCTGTGCAGTGATGATCTCTGGGATATATACTGCAAGAGTACCATCAGGGCTTGTCCACTATCATAAAGCATTTGCATACTAACCAAAAAATTACCATCTTATGGGGAGTATGAGGGAAGCTTTCAGAAAGGATTTAGAGCAGGGTGATGGCCACTTAGCCCTAGTCTTCCTCTAACCATACTATCCTTGTTTAAAACAGGTTTTACAGTACAAGTTATAACTCTTTATCTTTTTTTTCTGTGTAGATAAAAAATATTGTGGCTGCCTCTCTCTACAAGCAGAATTTAGGCAGGTACGGCTCCATACCCCATTCACCGGTCATCTCAAATACACAGACATTTAAGGAAGTCAGAATCCACAGCTCACAGTCTCATGATTTGCCACCACCTCAATCTTCTAGCACCCACTAAGATGGATGAGTAGTCTTGTCCCATGTTTACAAGGGATCAGATATATTTTATCGAACAAGGAATGAGGCTTTTGGACACATGGACTCTTCCCTCCCATGGCATAGCCACAAACAGGCCTGCCTTTTCCCTTGCAGAAGCAGGTGAAAAACATCCTTGTTTTCAGTCTGGGGAGACAATGACTCTAAAGGGAGACACTTTCCCTGTTGCTTTGCTTCTTCTCTATCCCAGTACCTTGCCAGGTGTCCAGTGAGAGCAAAGTAGGTCTCCTGTCTTCTGCAAGATCTTGATGATTGCTTCTGGCCCAGTTTCAATTTATCAGTCATTCATCAGTTTCCTACTAGCAGAAATGTATTATTTGTAGATGATAATAGGAAGTTTGCTTTGCGAAAACCTTTTACCCAAAATGATTTTTATGTTAAGGCTTTATGCATTCTGAATCTGCAATCTCCTTGCCCTGCAGAACAGTGGTAGCAACCTTTACTTATTTGCCTGGTAAATGCAATAGTTTTGGGGCCTTTTCTATGTAGAGGCTCTAAATTGAATGTTTTTCTATCAACTACAGAGCAATTATTTTTACACAAAAGTAACTCAGGAATTATTCCTACTTAAATGCAAATATCACAGTTGGGCTCCCAGACTGCCATCTAAGGCAGCAGAACAGGTCTAGCAGCCCAGGTCTTCCCCTCTCAGTCTACACTCTATCCCCAGACCATGTCTATAGTATAAAGGTATCTCGGAGAGCCTGTCAACCTTTTAGCTCCTTGTTGTTCCAGATGTCTTTGCAGCCAATTCCTGGTTGGATTCAGTGTATCCTTAGTTCCTGTAAGTGAATACAGTCAGAGTACTTACCTCCTTGTGTGTCTTCTGAGATCTTAGTCCTGGCACTGCCTGTTTGCCATGAAAACTGGGTTGCAATTGTCATACAGATGTGATAAAAAAAATACTATGCTTGAATTTTTAAAAATTTATTACAATAAAAGATACATTGCCATTGAACTCCCTCAAAATCATTCCCTACCCCACACTTAGCATTCTTGGCAATATCTTTTACTATAGTTAGGTTTTCAATTTTTTAAAAAAATTCATCATTTTTTATCAGCCATTGTATGTTATTTCTACGTTCATTTCTTGTCAGTGCCTGACGCAGAAATAGTCACATTTATTCTTGATTTAATGGGTTACACACTTTTAAAAATTTTTCCTTTTTGAGGAGGGTTATGCATTTACTTTTAATTTTTGAGGCCGAGTCTGTGTACTTCAGGCTGGCTTTAAACTCACTATGTGCCCAGGTTTGGTCTTGAACTCATGATCCTCCTGCCTCAGTCTCCTGAATGCTGATATTACAAGTGTGCATGCCTGACTAAATTTAAAAAAATTATTAGTACATGTCTGCAGTATATAATGATTATAGTCTCATGAGGCGCTGACACATGTACATAGCACATCTTAATTCTTTTTCATCCCCTTCCTCTGTAATGGTTGTATCTTAATTTAGACTGCATAACAGAATACCAGAGACTAGGTAGCTTAAAATACGTATCTGCTTCTCATAGTTCTGAGGCTAACGGTCTGAAATCAGGGTGCCAATATGGTTAGGTTCTTGGGGTGGCTTCTCTGCCTGGCTTACAAATGACTGTCTTGATATATTCCAACATGGCAGAGAGAAAGGGTTTTGGTCTCTTCTCCTGCTTATGAGGCCATTAATCCTACCATTGCCTCACCTAACCTAACCCCAACAGCCTTACCTCCAAATGCTCTCATACTGGGCAGTGGGGCTTCAATACAAGAATTTGGGTTGGGGGAGACACAGTCTGATAGAAGATTAAATCAGGTGTCATTAATACTTTGTAGATTTGTATTTTAGATACTGAAAAGTGAACATAAGGTTTTTGTACTAAGCAACATCCTCAGCCCCTTATCTATTTTGGTACAATTCTATGGCAATAAATTTCATAATTCCCACTTTAAAAAAAAAACAAAAAAAAAACCCTTTTTCTTTACAGACAACATGGGGGCCTATGGAGAAAATTCCATGGAATCTGCAAACAAAACAAAAACAAGAAATACTCGTTTCCAGGATAGGAAATCAATATATAAGATATAATTATACTTCTCTGTACTGGCAAGAACTGGAAATTGATATTTTATAAAGAATATTCTTTTAAGAGCATCATCCATAAAATTAAAGATTGACATACCATATGTCAAGGGTACAGATTTGGAATCAGGTAATACTAATAAAAATGTACCATGGTATAATTTTGGAAGTTACTCAGTCTTATAGAATGATAAATATTTACCTCATTTTAATACAGGTAATGTACTTCTAGGTATTAACTAGTACAAGATTGCTAATTACAACTTTGTTGTAATCCTCTACTAGAACCACCCCAAAAGTCCATTAACAGATGTATAGAATAACACGTTATGACATATCCATACAAAAAAAATACTATCCAGTAATAGAAGAACACAAAAATTCATACATGCAACATGCATGAACCTCCAAATGATGACGGATAAAAGCCGGGCATGGTGGTGCATGTCTGTAATCCCAGCACTCAGAGGCTGAGGCAGGAGGATTGCCGTGAGTTCAAGGCCAGTCTGAACTGCACAGTGAAACCCTATCTCTTAAAAAAAAAAAAAAAGTATCTTATGATGTCATTTATATAAAATCCTAGGAAAAGCAAACTAGTTTATACTGACAGTAAATCACTGGTCATGTAGAAGAAGAGCCAGGGAAGATAGGAATTCCATATGGGTGGATATACAAGGTAACTTTGCAGGTGATTATCATACTTATGGTGGCTACATGGGTTTCTACATATGTTAAGACATTTTTTTAAGTCTGTAATTTGTATCAATTATATCTCAATATACCATCAAAAAATGGTTCCATGTAAAAATGTAGATCTTCTAGTCCTCTTTTTCTTAGACGTTTTTTTGGGGGAGGGGAGTGGGGATACCAGTGATCAAGCTCATGACCTTGAGCTTGCCAGGCAGGTGCTGTGCTGCTGAGCTATATCCCAGGCCCCTGCTAGTCCTTTTGAAAAACCAGCTTGGGTAAATATAGTGAATCCACTATAATTCTCCTCATCCTCTAGGAAGACTGTCAGTGAAGGATATTTCTACATGAGACACAAGTCTTTTATCTCTAGACTATAATATTTTTTCTCTGGCTCCCCTTTCCTGCCAATGTAGCAGTGGCCTTGAAGTAAACAGCCCAAGCAGGCTATGGGAATCCAGAAAAACTATTAGATTATATGCTCTGCCAGTCATTATGGCCATAGGTAATTCATAAGTTGAATGATCCTGAGTATATCAGCTACCCTTATCTCTCAGAGCTATGGTGACTGGACTAGAATATTTGTGGAAGCACCATTATGTGGGGTAAAACCCTAGAGCTTGCTTAAGTCATCCCAGCTATTATTCACATACTGTTTCAGTTCCAATTATAATTATGCTTAAATAACTTGTGATTTGCCTCCAGGGAATAGGAGAAAGGCCACTGAAGTGTGTGCTCACTGAGAATACTGGAGTTGTACAATTCATACTTGCTAAGTGGCAGAGGTGAGGAACCTTCAGCCAAAAGTACTGGCATTGATATAATCAGGCCCTTGGATGAAATCAGAATGTGCACTGCAGTCCTGAGAATGTCCCACGTAATTACAAGGAATCTTAAGTGTTGATATCCAGATCTGAGATTTAACATTTGGCTGATGGTTTCTCACAGTGTTTCTCCAGTGTCCACCCTTATGCTGAATACGCAGACAGCATATCTTCCATACTCTTAAAGATCTTCTTAGTTGGAAATGAGTAAAGATCACCAACTGATACCTTTTTCAGTGACTACATTTTCTTCCTGTGCATTGCTTTCTCCAATGCTTAATGAAGCCACACTTGAACCTAAATAATTTTTCACATTTTTAGAACTGAGAAGTCCATTTTTTAGTATGGATTCCCTTTCTAAAGAAATATGGGTTAAGGCTGGATGCTTCCCCACATTTCTCGTACTCATAAGGCCTTGCTCTGATATGAACTCTGTTGTAAGTGAAGTTAGAGCCTTGGCTAAAAAAGTATTCACGTTCAATTCACTCATCGAACAGATGTGAGCTCTCTGATATACAATAAGGCTAGAGCTTTGGCAAAACAATTTCACACATTCAGTGTACTCATAAATCCTATTCCCAGTGGGCATTCTCTGGTGCCCAATAAGTGTGTTTTTATAGTTAAAGAATGTTCTAGAGTTGCTACATTTCATAAAATTTTGATTTAGGTGTGTACCCTCTGGTACTGAACACATTTATATAAAAAATTTTGTACATCTGTCACATAATCTAATGTGAATATTCTGGTGCTGGATCAGATTACATATGAATGCTTCAGCCATATTCTCCAGTGTCCTTTCTCCAGTGTAGAAGTAGTATGTGTTGGCTGCTGTAGGTTTTCTCATATAGGCTGCATGCATAAGGCCTTATTTCAGTGTTGTTTTATGATAAACGAGGACAGTGCTTCTGCTGTAGGCTTTCTCACATTTTGTTCAATTCAGGTGGCCTTTAACCAATGTGAAATTTCTTGTGCTGAACAAGGTGAGATCTCCTGCTATAGTTTTTACCACATTCATTACACTGATAAGGCCTTGTTCCTCTGTGAATTCTCCGGTGTACAAAGAGTCCAGAACTTTGTTTGAAGAATTTTCCACATATGCTGCATTCATAAGGCCTTTCTTCACTGTGAATTCTCTGGTGCTGAACAAGTCCATCTTTACGGCTGAAAGCTTTTCCACATTCACTGCATTCGTAAGGTTTTGCTCCAGTGTGAACTCGCTGGTGTAAATTGAGGCTTGATCTATGGCTAAAACATTTCCCACATTCAGTGCACTCATAGGGCTTTTCACCAGTGTGAACTCTCTGGTGTGAAATAAGGCTGGAGCTTTCTCTAAAGAACTTTCCACATTCGGTGCATTCATAAGGCTTTTCTCCAGTATGGATTCTCTGGTGCCGAACTAGTATCACTCTGCTTCTAAAGAACTTCCCACATTCAGTGCACTCATAAGGCTTTTCTCCTGTGTGGATTCTCTGGTGTCGAACAAGTTTGTTTTTGATTCTGAATGCTTTCCCACATTCACTGCACGCATAAGGTTTTTCTCCAGTATGAACCCTCATATGTGCAGTAAGGTAAGAGCTCTGAATAAATGATTTCCCACATTCACTGCATTCATAAGGCTTTTCACCTGTGTGAAGTTTATGGTGTCGAACCAGTGTTACTTTACTCCTAAAGAATTTCCCACATTCATTGCACTGATAAGGTTTTGCTTCAGTGTGAACTCTCTGGTGTTCAATAAAGACAGAACTCTGTCTAAAGAATTTCCCACACTTGGTACATTCAAAAGGCCTTTCTCCAGTGTGGATTCTCTGGTGCTGAACAAGCCTGGATTTGCATCTGAAGGCTTTTCCACATTCACTGCACTGATAAGGCTTTATAGTAGACTGAACCCACTGGTGTAGGATGAGGCCAGAGCTTTGGCTAAAGAACTTCCCATGTTCGTCGTACTCACATGGTTTCTCACCAGTATGAAGTCTAGGATGTGCAATAAGGACAGAGTCTGGTCTAATGATATTTCCACTTTCCATCAATTCTCTGTGGATTCTCTGGTGCCAAAGAAGCGCAATTTTGTTACTGAAGAATTTCCCACATTCACTGCACTCATAAAGTCTTTCCTTAGATTGAAAGGCTGTGCTGTAGCTAGTGCTTGTATGTGGAGTTTGTTCATTACTCCCAGCCTGGTACAGGAGATGGCCTGAACTGCCCAGGGGATTCTCTTCATCATCTATGTACATAAAGGAACTCACTGAGGTGTGTGCACTAGAGCTATTAACAATCACAGCTGTCTCCTCACACCTCTCAACATCTTTCTCTTCAATGTGCTGCTCCTGAATGTGCTGCTGAAGGACATCTGTAAAAAACCACAGTTGTCTTCCACAGGCCTCACATGTATGAAGCTTCTGTCCAGGGTGTATTTCTTGATGCTCAGCCAGAAACACAATGTCCTTCATCACTGGGCCACACACCTCACAAGGGTAGACTTTCTGGGTGGCAGTACCTGCATTCAGAGCCCTGACTTGTGCCCCTCCTTGAGAAGATGCCTCCTCAACTTCCATTGGAAATAAACAACCTGAAGGCAGAAAATGTTACTGATACATATGGAGATTGCAATGTGTGTGAAAGGGGTGAGCCCTTCACAAATACATGTCTTACACAACCAAAAATGAATACACTGGATTCTTGGGAGACTATGGGAACTGAACTCGGCAAGAGAAAAAGCCTACTATACTAAGCAAGGCAACATCATACCGTGAGGTCTGGATAAAATGACATAAGAGTAAGATAAGGCACAGAAAAAGTGGGCTGTGCCTCTCACTCATGTCTGTTTTGAAATATGTACATCTCATAACACATTGTGTGCAGCTTAGTGGTGGTGATCACTGCAGAGGTAATGGTAGAGAATAATGGATGCAACCTAAAAGCCAGAAAGGTGTGACTAGCCAAGGTCAGAAGTCACTGTAGAAATGACACAAAGGGGAAGAGCATTAAGAATGGGACTTAAAGGAATGAAATCAGTCATGGCCCCATCCTAGGTATGAAAATAGCAATGGGCACTGGCGGGGTATCTGGTACCATTAGAACTCAGTTTTAACATCAAGGCATCATTCACTTCTGACTTACCAGAGCCAGTACCCCTCGAGGTGGCTGGAGTGAAGTCAGCTGTATCAGGCACCCAGGTCTGTTTCCCCACCTCCAGCTGAACAACATGAATCCGGGAAGATATAAGTCCTAAGTGAAAGACATGGTAAGATATGGCACATGAGGAAACAACAGTAGTGCATGGTATTTCCATTGCCCCACTGACCACAGTAAATAACTACAAAAAAAACTACAGAGGAACATCTTATAAGAACCAGAATAATGATGTCAAAACTAGAGACCACATTGGTACTTGCAATTCCTTGCCATCAAGTAACAGGAAATGTCCGTAGGAGGGAGGTAGGCAGAATATGGAAGAAAGAGGTATGATCCTGGACAGTGACTCTTCAAATAAGGCCATACTAGGTAGGAGCCACTGGGTTCACTGCAAGACTCCTGTCCCCCTATCTTTTCTTGCAAGGTTTCCAGCCGTAGGTGATAGGCATAGAGAAAGAACAGGGAGATTTTGCCGAGCTGTGGCACACTTGGCACCTGCCCAAGAAAACTTAAAGGAAGGGCTGGGGATTTAGCTCAGCAGCATAAGCGCCTGCCTGGCAAGTGCACCCGGTACCGCAAAAAAAAAAAAACCTTAAAGGAAGCAGTGTCTACAGGGGGCTGCGAGAAGCAAACAGACCCAGAAGTAAGGAGAAAGGAAAAGAGCTAGGCCACAATGGGGGAAAGTAAGAGGGACTTACCCAGTGAGGCCACAAGGGCAATATTCTCCAGCATCACATCCAAGTACAGGAGTCTCTGTGTCTCATCAAGAAGCTTCCACTCTTCCCAGGAAAAGTCCACAGCCACATCCCCAAAGGTCACACCGCCCTACACGACAGAGAGCAGGGTCTCTGAGCAGCCTCTTTCCTTAGGAACATCAGTCTAAGTCTTGCTTCCCCTTCTCCCCAACTCACTACACAGAAGACAACAAGGCTGGAAGCCCCTGCTGCTCTCTCTCTCCTCATACTTCTATTGATCTCTGTGTCACTCATGACCATTTAGACATGTGTAGATAAATGCCATTGAAGCTTTGAGCCTCACACAAAGAACCCATCCCCTCTTCTCACAGTAAATTTCTCTGGGTCCAAATTCATGCCTCCCTATACAAACAAACACAAGCTCATTTTTTCCCCTAGAGCTCCTAGGGCCAAGTACCTTGGACCATCATTTCATGTTGTCATCCTTGCACTTCTTACCTCCTACTACCACTGTCAACCCCATTGCTTCCTATAGGCATCTTCTCATCTTTCTACTTTCCACTATATACTCCAGAGCACTTAAGACATGCAACCTTGACTCTATCCTGCCACAGACATCTGATGGCTCAAATTCCCAAGGGAAGCCTGGAGCCCTCCTTAAAGATCTTCTCTACCTTGCCCTACTCTTTACTTCAACCTCATCACTCAGAACCATGAATAGGTAGGTAGCAGACACATTAATTCCTCTTCCACTGCTGAGGTGCATGTGCTGTTCCCTCACCTATCTCAACCATTCCCTTTCCATCAAAGTCTTATTCAATGCCTGGCTCCACTTGTCCCCTGCCATTCACTATCTCCCATTTAACCATGGATGTCAGCCATGAGCCTGGGTAAAGCTCTCCAGGCTGTGACACAAGTCACCATAAAAGTCTGGTGAACCTTTTGAAGGATAGAATAAGCACAAGGCCTTGGTCTTACTGTCAATTCTACAACCATCTCATGACATTCTTCTTGGAAGAATGTTTCTACAACCATCTCACGATATTTCTACAACCATATCATGACACTGTCCTTGGAAGCCTTGGCCCATTATCAGATCTACCTTCTGCCTCCTACTCTCCCTCAGTGCTGGTTATAATGCTTATCAACTCCATTTAAGAGTGCAAAAAAAGGACCCAGTCCTTCAACCCTGCCCTCACATTCCATGGTTGTTATAGCTTGAATATTAAACGTCCTCAAAAGCTAATGTATTGAAGCTTGGTCTCCAGCTGATGGCACTACTAGGAGCTGATGGATCCTTTAGAACATGGTGCCTAGGTAAAGCAAATCAGGGAACTGGGGGCACACCCTTGAAAAATATAATAGGACCTTGGCACCTTTCTCTCTTTGTACTATCTAGCTGCCATTAAGTGAGCAGCTTTGTTCCATGATTCACTTCCCAACATGATGCCTTGCTTTACCAAAGCCCAAAACAATGAGGCCAAACTGCCATGGACTAATACTTCTAAAACTGTGAGCTTAAATAAATCTTTCTTCCTTTGAAGTTCTTTTATCAGGTATTTTTTTTCACTATGACAAAAAGCTACTAACACAGTGTGCATTAGTAGTTTTGCCACCACCACCTAAAGATTCCCTCTCAAATATATTTAGTGTCTCACAACCTACCCTGGTCTACACACTTTGTTATGTCTGCATCTGAACATCCTGAACTCCAGACCTGTTTGTTGTTGAGCTATCCACTCAGTACTTCTACCTGAAAGTCTCTGAAACATCTCTGACTCAACATGTCCAAAACCTAATTCCTGATGTTTTTCCTGAAATTCACTCCCACATGGGCTGGGGATATAGATCAGTGGCATAGCACCTGCCTGGCAAGCCTCAGGTCCTCGAGTTTGATTCCCAGTACTCCCCCCCAAAAAAGAAAAAAAAAATTCACTTCCACAACTGACTCCCTCCCTTGGTAAATATCATGTTATATCTGACTTTTCACATCAGAAAGTACAGTCAGAAAAACAAAGCCAGAAGTCGTAAGATTCCCTACCTCCATGGCTACCACTCCTACTTGGCCAAAATCAATATTCATCTAGACTACTGCAGTAACCTCCTCCATTGCCCCTATTATCTAGACTCCATTTTGCAGCCAAGGGAAATCCACTAATCTTTGATTCAGGTTACCTCCATCTTCTATTCTAAATGTTCCTTGGCAAGCAGGCATGTTGGCACACACCTGTAATCCCAGCACTCAGGAGGCTGAAGCAAGAGGATTGACATGGTTCAATGCAAGCCTGGGCTACAATAATGAGACTGTCTCACAAAACCAAATCAAACCAGAAATGTTTCTTGGCTCATAACATGAAGAAAACTGACACATGTGCTCAGCCTGCTGTCTGGGTCTTCCTCCAAATGCGTATTACAAAACATAATGGAGACCTTCAGTTTCTAAATATTTCCAGCTTTGTTCCCCTACACATACCTGCACATATTGGCCCCCTGTGCTTCTAATACCATCTGTGCGGCATTCTAGAGGCTGCCAGAAATGATGACTTCTCCATATAATCCTCAGTCTAGATTTGAGTCCCTGAGTCTGAGGGAACCTCAGAGACCCTAGACCTCATGGCCAGGGCCTTAACAAGTACAAGCTCCAGGACACCGTAATTAAAGACCATATGGTTGGGAGATAAAGAGGCCATGAGTCTGAGACACTTCTACTCACCTGTGCATGGTTAGTAAGCACTTCTGCACCCATAGGTACCTGTGAAAAGAATAAGACTGTGGGCAATGGGCATCCATGGTGGGGTCTTGAGGGTTCATCCAACCCCTCAAACTTACTCTGGAGCAAGGTGGCATTAAGGACTAACTTACAGGCCTCATTTATTAGGATGGCCTTTCATCAGCTATTTGGTAGTGGATGGCTCAACTTCCCTATGCCTCGTGCTTCTGTTAAATGAGGACAGTAACAGAATCAACAACTTAGGACTGATGCTGGCATCAAACACATGAGTACATATCAAATGCTAAGTATATGCTATCTCTATCTATACAACTAATCTTTTCCAGTTAAACTATAACCACACTCATGATCTGAACAAATCTCAGAAAATCACAGTCTGATAATATCAAATAAAGTTTAAAATATACAAACATAACTACTATGCAGTTATGAGTTATATTCACATATGATTAACAAACAATAGAAAGTAAACCAAGGGAAACAAAATTTAGAATGGATGATTAACTTTTACATAGGGAAGACCACCTGAAGTTTCGATACTGATAAAGTCTTATTTCTCATGGTAGGTACTGGGTTCGACATTGTTTGTTTTATGGCTTTTTTAAAAAATATTTTACCTGTATATTATAAATATAATTTGGTGTTGAAGGAATCCAAACACTGCCATCCTAATCTAAGCACAGACTATTTTAAATCGGTTCCTCCTACAATGCTTTTACACCTGCTACAAATGTATCATCAGGGGTCAGTAATATCCAGTAAGCACAGCTCCACCCTGTAATTCCCAATCATTTTTCAGTCTTGCTCTTGATAAATAACACCTAACTCCTTGTATGTCCTCAAGCCTAGGTCTGGGCAGTCACAACTCCTTTGTACTCCCTTTAAAGTCCCACTGTGACTTTTCCTGTCCACAGGCCCCCTTTTTTATGCTTGAGACCCTATAAAGACTTTTAAAGCCTGTATGAGAGTTGCTGGTCTGGTCTCTAATGCCACAGCAGTCTCTCTCTGTTCTTAAATGAACCTATCCTGCTGAACTTGTACCCCTGCTTCTTTTCCTAACAGGTATGATTTCTTTATAAATTAAAACAATCACAAAACAGAACTCTCTCAAATAATAATTAATCATCACTTTATATAAGCATATAGAAGCTTTTTGTGGGTATGCCTTTAATTTAGGTATTTTACTTGCCAAATTTTTCTAATTATTGATATGCATACATGTAGAATATGAGTCTCTTACTGTTGAAAAGCTTCACTAAACTTAGGTCTGGTTTTGTTTTGTTTTTTTTGTGCTGGAGATAGAACTCCAGACCTCATGCTTGCCAGGCAGGCACTTATTGCCACTGAGCTAAATCCCTGGCCCATTAGGTCTGTTCTTTGTGTAAGTCCCTGCTTCTTTTAGAGAATTTACTAAACAAAACTTGCAATTGTAAATTCTGGGTCTTGAGATGTATTTAAATCTTCTCCCAGCCTCTGGCTAATTTTACAACTCATTAAATGCCTTTCTCAGTGATCTGGGATCCACTGCTTTCAAACATAAATTCGGAAGAGACAGCAACCCTATCTCAAGCAGTCTCTGTGAGTGGGTAGAAGTCTTACCTTGCATGGATGTCAATTAGCAAACACTTATAGCTTAGACACCAAAAACATTATAAAATCACAGATCTCACTGATCAACCTCCCCATCTAATTTACTACAGTACTTTGCTATGAACCCATCTCAGTGATTAAAAAAATCTTCCCACCTTTGTTTCAACAATGTTCAGCTTAGTACCTCTCCTATTGCAAAATTCTCAAAGTCTTCTTTGCCTCTTCCCACTTATTATAGTAAAATTTTTACTTTGGCTCTCTTTTGCTGACAGGCAGTTATCACCACAGGAACAAAGCCCTGGGCCTGCTACTCATTAAAATCATTGTATGAGAAAACCTGTCCTGAGACTCAGTAGAGAAAGCAGGTTTTATGACTCCTGAGGTATCTCCATAAATCAAGCAGGTCCCAAAGACTTCTGGATTAAAGGACAATCTCTAAAGTGCTCTTTTAAATCCTCCTTCTCTATCCCTCCTTCACCTCTCACTCTCAAATCCTAAAGGCAAATGCTTGGTCTACTTGGTCTCCTTAATGCCATGGTTTCTCATTTTAGGGTGGCTGGGGGGATTCCCCTGGGCACTTCATATTAAAGTGGCTATTCAGCAATATTTGATGTTATCCTTGGGACCTGGGAGAACCTCAAACCAAGGCGCCCACTGGCTTAATTTTTTTCTCTCCTTTTCTACCCTAAAACTCACTTCCCTTCTTCCTCTTCCACTCAAAGGCTTCCATCTTTAATACCAATTTGGGGGAAAAGAGAGCAAGCAGAGTAGTGGCATTACTTAAAATGAGGGTCAAAGAGATGTTCTCTTTCTGTAAATCAAAAACAAAAACAAATAAACCTTTCCTGCTTTCGTCTGCCTCTCTGTAGAAAGTATAGATGCAGTCCCAAAGTAGGAAGCATAGAGGGAGGGAATTCCCTGCAAATAAACCTAAAACAGTCATAACACAGAGGAAAGGGCCCCTCTACCAAGGTCCCAGCTAAGCCACCAAGTCACAGGAGAGGGCTGCTCAGAGCTCCTATTATGGTTTGTGTCTGGATGTCCCCTTAAAGCCTCATGCTGTCATGGGGGGGGGCAGTTCTTAGAGGGAGCTGAATCTAGAGTTTCTGATAGTTTTCTTGTCTAGTGCTAGAATTGGGGGTATGAGTGCTACATCCTAGGGTGGGTAGCCTGCATACACTAACTATAAGGGATTGAAAAGAGGCTTGCTCTTCCCTTTTGCTCTTGCTTCTGCTGTCTTCTAGCCACCATGCTCCCTCTGCTACACCCTCCTGCCTTGGGGCCAGCTGATTATGAACTGAAACTGCCAGAAACTATGAGCTAAACAAACCTTTTCTCATCTAATTTTGAGTGTTGGGTATTTTGTCTCAGCAATGAGAGAAAAATAGTAAGACAGGTCCCAACAGTAACGTGTGATCAGCCTGGTGGGAGAGCAGGTTGTGCTTCTGTGTGTGCAGTAGGTAAGTAGATGTTATGAGGAAAAAAAGGTGGATCATGTCCGGACCACTGGGTTGCCAACTATGGCACTGGTCACAGTGTACCTGGTTCCCCTCTCTTCCCACCCAACACCAGCAGCTCTAAACCTTGTGGGGAAGGAGGAGGTGAACACTTGCCTGCCACCAAGCCATGCCCAGAGATATACCCTAAAGACAGATGTGTGTTACCACAAATTCCAACCTTTCCAAGAAAGCTCATTTTCAAACCACCTGGGCTATTCACAGCACATCTGCCACCATTTCCTGGAGCCATCTGCTCTAGACCTGCCACATTCCACAGTACTCTGGGCCTCCACAGGTCACATCTTTAGTGGTGGCTAGCTCCCTCCCTCCACCTTCTTTCTTCTTGTCTTGTTCTTTTACCTTGGCCTCTAGTTTATGTTCCTATCTAGTTTATGCTTTTTAGTTACTATAGACAGGGGTAATCTCCAGACTTAACTCCTCATGAGTTCTATACATATGTTGTAGGGGTGGCCCTGTGGTAACTTTCCAAGGAAAACCCAGCCCTCTGTTTGATTTTGTTCTTACCTTTACTATCTTACTGTGAAAGAACCCAGCACATTTGCATACTGTCTTGATTACTTTTCTCTTGTTGCTGAGACAAAATATTTGATGCCCAAAATGAAGAAAGCAAAAGCAGCTTACAGTTTTTAAAGATTTCAGTCTACACGCAGCTGCTTCCAAGGCAGGGTGGCATGGCATGGTGGCATGGCAGGGTGTTCATGGTGGCCACTAGCAACAAGAGCAAAAAGGGCAAAAGGGAAAAGCAAGCCTCCTTCCCTCCTTTATACTGTACACCAGCTACTTGCCTCTGGGCAGATGCAGCAAACACAAACGATAGACTCAGCCACCTTCAAAAGGCCTGCCCCTCAAGACCACACAAGACTTAGGTGGATATTTAAACACAAACTATAATATACACTTTGCAGGGACTCCAGAAATGTCTGGAAATAAATAGCTATATGCCAGGGGTAAAGACGCTTGCTTTTTGCTGGGTATAACAGTGGGACTAGATGGGGCTGTGAGATCTGGGAAAAACTGGGGCAAGCATCATTGCTTGACCCCAAAGAGACAGAGCCTAAAAGAATCCTGTGTTTTCTTTTTCATCTTCACCTCTTTTCTAAAGTTAGATTTTATTTTTTTTAAAGACAGGGTCTCACTGTATAGTTCAGGGTGGCCTTGATCTTGCTATGTAGCCCAGGTTGGCCTCAAACTCTTGGCAATCCTTCTGTCTCAGCCTCCCAAGTGCTGGGATCACAGGTGTGTACCACCTGCCTAGCAGCCACATCTTAATAAAGATGCATACATATTAAAACGTTATGAGTAATTCAACGTCTACTTCCAAAAGTCACTCCCAGGTTGTATTTCACAAAACTGGAACTGTTTAAAAAGAAAAAAGTTGTTTTTCACTCTGTATTTCTCTAAATGCAAGTTAAAGAGTAAAAAGATAAGGCCTCAAACATGGTTTTATAACAAGGAGGGAAAACAGACAAAAATCACATCTGGAAATCTGCAACTCTTATCGCCCTTTTCTGCCACGTCTTTGATTTAACCCTATGTCTTAAAGCAACCAGAGTATTAAAAATATCTGCTAGGATTTACATAAAAATAAAAGGCATTGATTGGCACAAACTAACAGGAATTCTGACTTTTTAGTTACAAACCTAAAGCTAAGCAGTAAAAACCATTATTATAATTCAACTTAGCCAATATATATAGAAAGCACATTCAGATTTAATGTAATTGCTCTACCCGTCTTTTTTTTTTTTTTTTTTTTGTCTGTCTTGCATGGCAAGAATGATGGGATAAGTAGGTTTAAAGTATGGGAGGGCATTTTGAGGAGGATTAATAGCAATGTTTCCTAGACTAATAATTTTTCTTTAAACATTGACTATAATAAAGGAAAGGAGGAAAGATGGAAGAGAAAAGGAAAAAGACAAATTTATTTGTGTATATATTTATTTATTTGTGTGTGTGTGTGTGTGTGTGTGTATATATATATATATGATAGCTAAACTGACTATATTACTAGTTGTATTAGTTATTGGAAAATAAGATTAATACTCATATGTTTAGATCAATTTTACATGTCTATACCTGTTAATCTAAGCAACTCACTTGAAGGTAACAATACACAACATTACAATCATTGTCAAATTCCTATTATCTTGTTTTGTAAACCTATACTGTTATTGTATTTAGTTTCTTGTTGTTTGTATTGCTTTTTTGTTTTTCTTTTCTGTGTCTTTTAATCTTAAATTAAAAAAAACAGACTATATTTCAATCACATCTGCTATGTTTGTAATAACTGACTAAAGTGCCTGTAGCTGCTCTATTTACTTTTTTAAAGCTTATATTATTTTCCTATTAATTTATTGTACTTATAGACTTCTGGTTATTTAGTTGTTCACTAAAAAATCGGTTATACTGTAACTGTTACTAATTTCACTTGGGACATTAAATGAGGTCTCTTTAAAAAACAGACAATGCTCGGTGTGCTGACACATGCCTGTAATCCCAGAACTTGGAGGCTGAAGCAAGCTGATCATTGAGTTCCAGGCCAGCCTGGGCTACACAGCAAGACTCTGTCTCAGACATAAACAAACAAATAAAAAATAAAAGGCTTATCGTTCTCAAATTCAAAATATTTGTATAGACAACAAAATTTTCTTAAAATGTTGATCTGTTCTTGATGACAATATTCTACCTAGAAGACCCCAAAAACTCCACCAAAAAACTACTAGAGTTAATAAGCAAATTCAGCAGCATAGCTAGATACAAAGTCAACACTCAAAAAAATCAGTAACATTCCTGTATGTAAACAACAAACTCACTGAGAGAGAAATTAGGGAAACAACACCTCTCACAATAGCATCCAAAAAAAGAGAAACACTTAGGAATCAATCTAACAAAGGATGTAAAAGATCTATACATTGAAAATTACAGTACTCTGAAAAAGGAGACTGAAGAGGATATCAAAAAATGGAAGGATATTCCTTCCTCATGGATAGGAAGAACCAACATTGTGAAAATGGCCACACTTCCAAAACAACTTAATGCAATCCTGATCAAAATACCATTAGCATACCTCACAAATTGACAAAAAAACAAATTCCTAAAATTCATTTGGAAACAGAAGAGATCTAAAATAGCAAAGGCAATCTTGGGCAACAAAGGCAAGGCAGGAGGCATCTCAATCCCTGACCTGAAATTATACTACAAAACTACTATGATAAAATCAGAATGATACTGGCAAGAAAAAAAAAAAAAAACCAACAAACAATAAGACCTGAGGATCAGTGGAAGACTAGAAGATGCAGACACAATTACAGAGACACTAAGTCACCCTCTCCTTGACAAAGAGACCAAACATATTCACTGGAAGAAAGCCTCTTTAATACATGGTGCTGGTAAAAAAAATAAATGGTGCTGGAAAAACTGGCTTTCCACATGCCAAAGACTAAAACTAGACATATGTCTATCATCATGCACTAAATTAAAAGTCAAAATGGACCAATATCTAATATTAAAACAGCCAGGTGTGGTGGCACACTCCTGTAATCCCAGTGCTCGGGAAGCTGAGGCAGGAGAATTACTGCAAATTGAAGACCAGCCTGGGTTACAAAGTGAGCCCAAGGCCAGCCTGAACTGCATAGTGAGACTCTGTCTCAAAAAGCCAATAAATAAATAAATGTTAAGACAGAAACACTCATGGATATGGCAAAAAAATTTTTTTAAATAAAACAAACACTAAATCTACTGGAAGAAACGGTAAGTAGAAATCTTGAAGACATAGGGGTAGGCAGCGAGTTCATGAACAATACCCAAACTGCACAGTAAGTACTTCAAAGAATCAACAACTGGGATCTCATCTTATTAAAAAGTTTTTGCATATCAAAAGAAATCAACAGAGTGAAAAGATAACCCACAGAATGGGAAAATATTTTAGCCAATAGTCCTTCAGCAAAAGGACTTCTATCTGGAACATATAAAGAATTGATAACGTGCTTCTCAGAGGAAGCAATACAAATGGCAAATACATGAAAAAACATTCAACATGACTGGTCATTTGAGAAATGCAAATTAAAACAACACTGAGATTCCATCTCACCCCAGAAAGAATGGCTATCAACAAGAAATCAACCAGTAACAAATGCTAGAGGGGCTGTGGGGAAAAAGGAACCCTTGTACATTATTGGTGGGAGTGTAGACTGGTAAAACCACGGCAGAAATCAATTGGAGATCCCTCAAAAAACTAGGATTAGAAGTTCCACTTGACCCAGTTATTTCCCTTTTAGGTATTTTCCCAGAAGAACTAAAAACATCATACAACAGTGACATATGTGCACCTATGTTTATAGCAGCACAATTTTGTAATAGCTAGATCTTGGAAACAATCCAAATGCCCATTAACTGAATAATGGATAAAAAATATGTGCTATTTTTATATACTGGAGTACTACTCAGCTATAAAGAAGGATAACTCAAGGCTTTTATAAATAAATAGATGCAACTTGAGACCATACTCACAAGTGAAATAAATCAGACTCACACACATAAACATCAAATTGTCTCCCTACTGTAAAAAACTGAAAGAGTAAGTAAGATCCAAAATGTGCAATGGATACCGTGAAAGTGAAAGGGGAAGAAACTACTCCAAAGGAAGGAACTGAGATGGGACGAAGGAGAAAAAGTGGAGAGAAAAGATATACAAAAGATAGATAATTATATTATTAATGTGTTCATCAAAAAGACAATTTGGGTTTTCACTGTTAGATATTTTCATGCTTATATATTACAATCTGAGCAACAGTTTCAAAGATAACAATATGCAATATATTAACCATTGTTAATCTTCTATTATGTTGCTTTGAAATTCTGTATCAGTTTTTATTTTTTTCATTTAAAAATAAAATGTCGATCTACTCTTGGTAAAATTTACAGAAACTAGACTAAAAAACAAAGATTTCATATTTTTTGCTACTCGGCTTTTAATTACTTTTAAAAATAGTTTTGAGAGAGTTAAGTTTATTTAAATGTAAACTTGTTATAAAGTGTTTTAATTATATTGATCTAAAGACTAGTCTTAAGTTTTGTCAAAATGTACAGTTTATAAACAAATATGTTTGATACAAAGCAACTAATAAGTGCTCTTTTATATAATATACACTACATCTAAACATTAAACATATGTAAAGTGATCAAAACTTTTTGCCTTCTGCTTTGTATTTGATACAATTTAGCCCTCCTATTTAAAACTTGATCTACATATAGCTGGAGCATACTCTGGGAGGCTAAGGCAGGAGGACTACAAGTTCTAGCCCAGCTGGGGCAACTTACTGAGACCTGGTGTCAAAACAAAAATAAGAAAAATGTCTGCAGATGTAGCTCAGTACAAAGGCCCTTGGTTCAATCTCCAGTGTACAAAAACAAAACTCGAAACAATACCTCTACATCTATTGGCTCTGACTAAACATTTTTTTAAATTGTGTAAATGAGGTACACTTGTATTTTGGGCAAGTCTATCTGTGGTCACTAACATTTTCCTAAACTAATAGGGGCTCTGAAGCTATGCTTTGACTTTTGTCAATGCTATTACCCTATGCACAACTACTAAAGGGTTCTAAATTTTGCTTCAAAAAAGAAACCAGAGTGGGTACATGCATGTATAGCGATAGATACAGATAAAGAAAATAAATAAAAAAACTCTAACAAGACTCTTGGAAACAGCTTTCTAAACAAAGCTACCATGCCCAAGTAACATATATCTTATTGAGATTTAAACACGCAGCAAAAAAGTATGACCAAAAGGTAAAATAATTAATAGTAATATAAAAACACTGCCAGGCGTAGTGGCAAACATCTGTAATTTCAGCACTTGGGAGGCTGAGGTCAGCCTGAGCTAAATAGTGAGATCAGGCCAGCCTGAACCACATAGCAAGACCCTGACTCACAAACAAAAACATAAAACCAGAACTAAACTGTACATAAAAAGAAGTTTCATGGGCCAGGGATATAGCTCAGTGGCACAAGCACCTGCCTGGCAAGCACAAGGTATAAATTCAATTCCTGGTACCACAAAACAAACAAACATGCAAACAAAAAAACAAAAAAGAGCTTTAAACAATGCTCCAGCTGTTAGTGATAGTCTGATAGTCTCCAGCCACCCCTCTAATATCTTAACCAACAGCCATTAGAGGTATTCCCAGTCTTACTAGCTTTTCCAAAAATATGTCCTTCAGCCTATTTTAATATACTGCTTTGTGTCCCTGCCAAGGGATATATGTATCCTTGAGTAAACATTTGGCTTTTTGTACAGGTCTGCTAAAAAATGCCAATATAAACCTGACATGGTGGTGCACGCCTGTAATCTCAGCATTGACAGACTGAGGTAAGAGGATCCCAGCACTGCTAAGACAGGGAGACTGGTCTCGAAACAAGAAAAGATCTGGGGACACAGCTTAGTGTGAAGGCCCTGGGTTCAATATCCAGTACTACATAAGTGAATGAATGAATGTAAAAAGGAGACAATGAAAATTGTAATGTTAAAACTGTTAAAACCAGGTGTGATGGCACACACCTATAATCCCAGTACTTGAGAGCCTGAGGCAGGAGGCTCGCCCAAGTTTTAGGCTAGCGGGGGCAACATAGTGAGTTCACAGTCCGCCTAAACTACACAGCTAGATAGACTCTGTCTCAAACAAACAAATAAAACTATTAAGAAAAACTGAAGTTTCAGGACACAAAAGTTATGAAGGCCTTTTTTCTTTCCAGAAAATTTAACACACACACCCACAACCCACACACACACATAGTTTTTTCCTAAGGGTTTAAAGACACAAAAGCCTGGGCTTGTGGTTTTTCACCTGAATATTACACTTTCTCCTACAGAAATTGGGCATATCTCAACTTGAAACATAGAAGATTTGCATTCTAATAGCCTGCCAGTTGAGTAACCTGACATATGGTAGGCACATACATCCTAGATCACCCATCTGAGGACATCCCTAAGTCTATATAAAAACCCTTTCTCTCTAACAGAGAGAAACACAGGCAGAGTAAATCAGGAGATAGGGTCCATTGAGCTGCTCTATATAGGGAGGCAGTGGGACCCAAAACAAGCAGTGCACCCCATGGGAGTGAAAGGGGAGGAACTGTCTAAAAAAGGGAGGCAGAGGATATTGTTAATGGGGTAACAAGATTTAAAATTC
>PVJX010006254.1:47953-60232 GCA_004027295.1 Dolichotis patagonum
TGTCTACTTACACTAGACTTGAGGACATGGTCAGCTATCCCAAAAATAAGAGGACATATTATGGTAATCATCCCTAATTTTCCTATCAACTTAATCTGAAGCCCTTTATAACTTATACTGTCTTATTATGACTGATCTTATTTGAATCTGGTTTGTTAGATTGCTACTTTGTATTGACTGATTTTATTTAAATCTGTTAATATTGATAGCATCAAATCTAAGTGTATAGGCAACTACACTTAAGATGACAAGATTCACTAAGATACCCACTCTGGTTTGATTATTAGTTGCTTTTGAAGTCTTATAATATCTCCAATGCTTCGTTTTTATTAATGTTGTTATACACTGCTGAGACATCATGGTAACCATCGTAGATCACCTTGTATTGCGGTTTTATGTGACTTTTCTGCCTCATGCTTTTCCAGGAATTGTTTTATCTTGCTTTGTTTTGTTTTTCCTGCTAATACAGAAATGATAGATATACATGTAGAGACTCATGCATGTATAGAGCTTATAAACAGTTTATGAGAACCAACTATATAACACATGTTGAAATGAACAACTACTTTGAAGAAAAAGAGACACTACAATACCCAGTGCTGATTCCATAATGTCATGATGTGAAGTCCAGCAAAACTATCACTTTTTGTTCAAAGTAATCTTAGCTTGCTTTGCTTTGCCTTGTTTAAGTTCAACACACATGAAGGTATGGACAGCTGTTTTGAGGAGAATGAGAGACACTATGACAGCCATTCTTGGTCTGGTCTTGAAGACCTGAAACGCCCTCCTTGTCCTGCTCAGATCAATTCCATACTAGGTTGTTTCATGTGAATTCCCTGTATGTGACAATATGGACAACTATTTGAAAGAAAACAAGAGTCAACATGATAGAGAGTATCTCTGATTGTCTAGTTTTGAAATTTTTGTCTCTTACATTGCTTTCTTGTGATCCACTTTGCTCTGTTTTGTTGTGTTTAATTTTACCCTTTTGATATAATTGCATGTATATTATTTGAGTGGGTAAGATGAATGACCATATTGCTGTTTTTGTCAGATCATGGAGCAGAACTGTTAACAGTCTCACTGTTTGAATGTCTACTTTACATGTTTTAACTTTGTAATTTGAACAACTATTTCCAAGAAGTCAGTATGTAATTTGTCAAGTAATAATTTCTTAGGTTTTTTTGTTGTTGTTCTTTTCCTTTCTCCCTTGGAATACTGTATTGTTGCTACCCTTTATTCTGTTTTGTTTTTTTTCTCTTTAAATAAAATTATTTATAAAAAAAAAAGAAAAAAAAAAAGAAAAACCCTTTCTCTTAACCAGTGTCCCTCTGTTGAGGGTCTGAATTCTATTCTGAGTGTGTACCTATGTAATTCTGTCCTTAAACCTCTCATGAACACATCTTATAAATTCTTTTTCTGTGAAGGAAGTTGGCAAACCTGCAACCTATCCTATGTGTGCAGTAAAACTGAAGTTCCCCATCCTTGCTTTGAGGACCTCCTTGTGCTGTGACAGCATGTTTTATACTTTCTTCTGAAGCAAATGGAAACTTCAGAAGTTTTTGTTTTGTTTTGTTTTTTCTTTTTTTTTTTTGCAAAAAAACAAAGCAAAACAAACCCCAAACACTAACTCTTTGAGTCTAAAGAAGCAGAACAAAGACTTGACCTTTATTTTGTGCCCTCTGTTAGCCTAAAACTGTGGAGTCAAATCCCTTTTCATCTCTGGTATGTTTTGGGAAGTTCCAGTCAAAAGGTTAGAAAAACAGGTGAATTGGTCAATTTACATAACATCACCATCCCCTTTCAAGACTGAAGATATCAGTGGGTCGTGGTGTGCTCACCTGTGATCCTAGCACTTGAGTCTGATGCAGGAGGACCGCTGGAGTTTTGAGGCCAGCCTGAGTTACAAAGTGAGTTCAAGGGTAGCCTAGAATGCATAGTGAAATCCTCTCAAAAAGACAAAAACGAAACAAAGACTGAGGATATCAAGATAAGGGATTTACGGGAACATTCGACTATGTCCACAAGTCCGAATTATAGAGTTTCCAAGATGACTGTCCTAAATTGCGAGTCACCGTGGCTTCCAGGAGACTCTTAAGAGACTGAGACTGTCCCATGCAAAAATAACCATCTAATGAGAACTTAAGTGGCCCCTCAAGCAAAAGGACTTCTCCCAGGGCCATGTCGCAAACGCAGAATTGAGGTCATCAGCAACCAGCTTCTAGTCCACTCCAGAAAATCTTAATTTTGATTTTTTTTTTTCAGGCCAATTTGAGCCACCTCTTCAGATCTGCACTATCAGTTTCTTAAACCGAAGCCTCTGCCTATCTTCTCTTGCTTTCCATTACGGGGCCAGCATAAAAGAAGTTTGTCACGTCAGTTCCTCGAGCTTAACTAAGTCTTTTACCTTTCTCTTACTCTCCAATTAAATCCACCGCCTACAAATCCTGTTTTAGTTTTAACTGTCATTATCAGTGAAGGGAGGACCCGCGGCTACATCGTAGCAATCATCCAGGAGTCGGTAGAGGTAACCTCTTCACGGTCTCTTTTAAGTTTCACTCTATCGCACCTCTGCCCTGTGCTTGGCAGCCTACAGAAACCTTTTACACTCTCAACTCAAACCGATTTCTCAGTTCAGGTCCCCCCAGGATAAGCCGCCACAGCGTCCTCCGAATGTGGGCCTAATCACAGACAGCCGAGCCACGTGTGACTCATCCCCCGCTCACCCTGCCAAGCCACGCGTGACTCATCCCCCGCTCACCCTGCCAAGCCACGTGTGACTCATCCCCCAGCAGTGCCTTTCCTAAAGACAGGAGACAGGCCGCAAATTCCCTAAAGTGCCCCTCAATCCCAACTCCAGCCTCCTCACATCCCAACCCTTTCTATTCTCTAGCTCGCGGAGCAACAGAAACGGGGAACGCAACCAGGGGACACGCCACCTTCAGACTGAAACAGCAATGAGCGCCTGCCTGGCACTGGGGTCTTTAGAATTGGGAGGTGAGAGTCTGGACTGATTAAATCGCTGTAGGGAGGCAACACTAACCTGAACCGGGTCCTTCCGGGCAAGCGTCACCATCAAAGCCTGTAGGTGGGGTAAAACCAGAAGAGGCGAACTCTGCCGTAACTGCAGTGACTCCGCAGCGCCCTTGGTAATCCTCAGAACCGTCTCCGTCAGCGGGGACTACACTAGATCTCCAGTCTTTCCGCTCACTCTAGCTCGCACTCCACTGACCGCTGAAAAATCGCGTGGAGTAGACAGATACCAAAGAGCCCAAAATGACTGTCGCCAGGTGTGCGCCGGAAGTCCCGCCTTGACGCCAGTGGGTGACACGGAAAAGCCCTTTCATAGGTCGAGCTTAGCAGGGGCTGCAGCGCAGAGTCCTCTGGGTAATGTAGTCCCCAGGGAACACGCGCCTCGGCTTTGGGGACTACCAAGTACAAACAGAGAGAGACATCTAGAAGGGCTTTGAGGAAAACAGATTCGACACTCCTAACACTGAACAGTTCTTTTTTGTTTGTTTGCTTCATAGTACTGTGGACTGGGCAAGGGTCTTTGCACTGAACTACATCCCTGTCCTTTTTAAATTTTTATTTGGGACAGGGTGTTGCTAAATTCACCAGACTGGGTTTCAATTTGAATTTGAATTTATAATCCTCCTGCCTCAATTTCTAAGAGTACTGGGATTATAGGCTGTGCCCACAAACCTACTGGTCTCACTTTTTTTTTTTTTTTGAGACAAGGTCTCAGTATGCATTTCAGGCTGACCTTGAACTCACTTTGCAATGGAAGC
Source organism: Dolichotis patagonum (assembly GCA_004027295.1). Classification (NCBI taxonomy): domain Eukaryota; kingdom Metazoa; phylum Chordata; class Mammalia; order Rodentia; family Caviidae; genus Dolichotis; species Dolichotis patagonum. The sequence continues at coordinate 51,745 of PVJX010006254.1, forward strand.
TGACCTCCAACTCAAAGAGATGCTCTTGTCTCAGCCTCATTCCAGCTCCAGCTCCACTTACAGTCATGCACCACCATATGTGGCTTACTCCTCTTACAGAGTTTGGTGGCACAAGCCTATAATCCTGTACTTTTAAGAGTCTAAATTCTAACCCTAACTGGACAATTGAGCAATTTACCAAGATCCTGTCTCAAAATAAAAAATTTATAAAGGTTGAAGATGGGTTTAGCTCTGTAAGAAGGTCCTGGGTTCAAATTCAATCCCCAATACTTAGAAGAAAAGAAAGAAAGAAAAAAAGAAATAAAGAAGCCAGGTGTGGTAGTGCATGCCTGTAATTCCAGCACTCAAAGAGGCTGAGACAGGAGGATCACTGCAAATTGAAGGCCAGCCTGGGTTTCATCTTGAGATCCAAGGCCAGCCTGAACTATATAATGAGATCTTGTCTAAAAAAAAAAAAAAAAAAAAAAAAAAAAAAAAAAAAAAAAAAAAAAAAAAAAAAAAAAAAAAAAAAAAAAAAAAAAAAAACCACAAAAAAACAATTAAAAAAAAAAAGAAAGGAAAAGACAGGAATGAAAACACCCATTCAGATTTCCATGCAGTATACTCTGCAGTGCATCACAGCAACATTTGGAGACACTATTTCATGTACTTTTCAAGCTGCAAAATCAAGTAAGCATGTAATATCATAAAGTCACTCTGAAATAAACTGCACCCACTCTTACATCGTTTCTCTTCAAACATGTGTAGACTAAAGCTTTGGGATTCATTCTCGCAAGCTGCAGTACATTTGAAGTCTATAGGAGAGATGTTGCATCTGGTTGTGGAGGAAGGCATCTCTCTGCACTGATTCTGACAGAAGCTTCCTGACATGTGAAGCCATTGTTTGTGTTCAACCCAGAAGCAATACTGTTTTATCCCAGTAGTATTTCTTACTTGATCTTTTTACATATTTTAAAGAAGAAAAAAAACCGGAACCAGACTATGTTTAAAATAGTAAAGGCAAATTTTGTTCATAAAATATTACTTACAGTAGAAGAAGACAGATGCAATACAGAACTGGGATCAAATCTGAACACAAAACCAGGCGTGTTGGTACACACCTGTAATTCCAGCACTCATCAAGCAGAGGCAAAAGGGTCGATAAGAGTTCAAGGTGAGCCTGTGATACATAGTCAGTTCAAGGCCAGCCTGAACTAATAATCGGTGCTTTGTCTTAGGACAAACCAAAAAATTTGAACACAACAAATATAAGTTTGGAATTATAGAAAAGGAGCAGGACAAGCGTCCTCAGATGGAAAATAAGTAAGAGAAAGTTGTAGCTTGGCATAACTGATGCCATCTTGAGCCCTGCATTTAACTAGTGCCCTGTATTTGACCTAGGAAAATGGAAAATTACTCAGGATATAAGTCCCTTGAGAAAAGCAGAATGAGCTGTACCCACAGGAAAAAAATTAACCTGCTCAACAAAAGAATCAGGATACAGGTGTCAACCAAAAATTAATGTAAGATTTAGCTAAATTGTTTCCAACAGGATGTCTTCTGTGATTCTCTCTTTTAAAAACTCTGTAACTTTCCAGTTCGATGCCACTTGTTTGGACTCTGAAATGAGGGGGATCTGTATATAAGTGATTCTGAGATCAGTTAATTAAATTTCAAATTTATCAATTTGGCTGCTTGGATTCCTATATTGTTGTTCATGAACGCACCTCAAAAATATCAAGAATCTTGAGACTTTTATTTTTCAGTACCAGGGATTGAACTTGTGACCTTGCAGATACAGCTGAGCCAAATCCCCTGCCCATGAATCATTAGAAAGGAAGTCAATTTAAATGGCCCTAACAGGATTCTTGCTGAAAGCAGACCAATGTATCAGATGTCACTTGAATGGTGTGGGCTGAGCAAATTGACCACTCATATATTCAGGATGATCAGATATATGAAGTGAAGAACTAAACTAATGTAGTGAGATATTTGCTCCTTCTGCATCTAGGCAACACAGACCTGATAAGGAGGAACCCCACAGCTGAAGCATATAGTGCTTAGAGGCATCTGAAAAAAATTTAATGAAGAAGAGAGTCTGTGTTCATTACTGCTCGTGTCAGAGGGAAACACAGGCATTCTGTCTTCCTTTTAATGGTCTATTTCCCATTCAGTCACCTTTTAAGAACCAACTGAAACATCTATTGAGACTTGATTGTAGGGAATTTGTTTTTTGGTAGGGAATTTTTGCTGGTCATGAAGGGAGTTTCTATGAAAATAATTTTTTTAAAAAGACTAATTGCTGGATATTTGTAGCATGACTGCCTGTCCCCATAAAATTTTCTGAGTGATATGCAAAGTAGCATGTACAAAGTTTGCCTATACATAATTTCTTGTGTGTTCTCTGAAATTCATGTCATGTCATCCAGTTTCAGCTTATAGGGCTTTTGAAGAGGAAGAGTTTTTAATTTTCTTTTCTTTTTTTTTTTATCGGTACCAGGATTGAACTCACGACTGCCTGCTTGCAAGGCAGGCACTTATCCGCTGAGCTAAAACCCCAGCCCCGAGTTTTTAATTTTCAGTGGTGTCAAGATAGTTGCGTAGGAAAAAATTGAAATACTAAAGACTGACAAAATGTGTTACAAAGCATAACTTTAAATGGAGAGATAAAAAAATGAGATTAAAAAATGTCTCAAAGGCTATGAACAAGACTATAATCTTATTACCTAAAAAGTTGCACTATAGTTTCCCACCAGAACACAAATCTTCTTACAGTCACCACCCATTTAACTTTTATTTACAAAATACAAATCTTATCTCTTTAGAGTTGGCCTGGTTATTTGTATAAATTCAGAAAAATAGCATTGAACATATAGACCTTTTAAAAATTGCCTTACTGAAACATTTAACGAGGAATCCAAGATTAAACTTTAAAATCTCTTTGAGGTGGAAGATAATCAAGAACTTCTTACCAGATTTAACATTCATTATCTGCAGATCTGGGTGAATTTCTTTGTTTCCTGGGCCTCACAGGAAGTGACCTTCACTCATCTGTAATCCGGGAAACTCAGTAAAACAGAGACTACTTGGTTGGTTTATCCAAGAGAGACTTGTAAGCATATCTCCATAAGTCAGTCTTTTGCTTTGTTTTGTCTTGTCTTTTTGAGACAGTTTCACTATGCAGTTCAGGCTGCCTTCCCAGTACCAAACAAACAAACAAAAAAATTAAGAAGTTCAGGATAGCTTTGAACTCACTTTGTAACTCCATTTGGCCTCAAACTCACAGTGATCCTTCTACCTCAGCCTCATGAATGTTGGGATTATTGGTGTGTACCGTCACACCCAGTCTCTATGAATCAATTTTGATTCATTAAGACATTATTAATTCATTACATTCTCACTAATCTGGTTTTATGCATCATTCTCAAAACAGATGTTTCAGAGCAAGACATGGAGATGCACACCTATAATCCTAGCATTTGGGAGGCTGAGGCAGGAGGATCGCCATGTGAGTCCAGCCTGGGCTACAAAATGGGTTCAAGTCAAGCCTCAAAATGACAAAAAAGGGCAACCTGCTTGGGACCCCTTCTGTCTCTCTTCAGACAGAAGCTTTCTTCCTCTCAATAAATATATTCTACTCTTCACCTCCTAAAATTCATGTTCCTAAAATTCATTCTTTGATTTTAGAGAACACGAGCTCATACCAGACATAGTAGGTCAGGCGTTTCATTTCCCTATGTCAGTTTCCCTAATTTCTCTCTCAGTGAGTTTGTATTTGTGTACAGAAATGCTGTTGATTTTTAAGTCTAAAATCAGTAGAAGACAAGAATGTCCACTGTCAGCACTCCTATTAAATATAGTTCTGGAAACATTATCCAGAGAAATTAGATGAGAGAAAGACATAAAAGGAATAAGGAGAGTAAAGGGAGAAGTTAAATTATTACTATTTACAGATGACATAATACTCTATATAAGAGACCCCCTAAACTCCACCAAAAGACTAGATTTAATAAACAAATTCAGTAGCCTAGCTGGATACAATGGCTTTTAACCATACCATCTGCCCTTGTGTTGATATAATTCCCATCTGACCTAATAACTTTGCCTCACATGCATCTGTCCCATACAGAGAGCTCAGTGCCTGTCATTAGTAGGTGGCACTGGCCTGTGTGTTTGCCCTCTTCTCTCCCAACTCAAGTCCCTGGAAGAGCTAGTTCTTCTTGCATTGCTTTACCAGCCAAACATCAAATTCTCCCTTGAAACAGTGTAAGACTTGAATGGGACCATTTGTCTCTCTAGATGTAAAGAATAGTGTACTTTGCACAGCAGGCAGAGAATTCCTGCTAGTATATTTAATAAATTACCATTACATACATAAAACCATCGAGGAAGACTGAGGTTGCTAGTACAGAATTAAACTTTGATATACTTGTATGCATGAAAAATGAAGAGAGCTTTCCATAAAATAAGATCTGAAGCATCAAGATTCAGCAATTTCAGAAATCACAGAAATTTTAGTCTTGTGGAGTTAAGTATATAAATTAAATCAAACAATACATTTTTGGGGTGTTATGGCTTATATCTTGATATCCCCCAAAGCCTCATAAGTGAGGCTGATAAGAGTGACTAGATCATAGATATGTGGTCCTGGGTTAGTCCACTGATTGCTTTAGTATGATTCTGGGTGTTCATGGTGGAAAGAAAAAAATGACAAAAAAATGTTTCAGTCAAAGTCTGAATACAATTAATGTTCCCATTGCAATAATAACAGATTTTTATTGAATTTAAGCAAGTAATGATATTGCAAATAATTATGGAGTTCTACCTGAACTACATAAAGCAAGGTGGAGAGTGGATTTATTGGTATAAATAAATGGCTCCAGCATAATTGGTGATATCTGTAATGAAGGCAAGGAAACTATAAAGAGAACAGTCTTGACAACCTTGTGTATAGAAAACTAGCTTAGTTTAAATTTTTTGAGTTTGAGATAACTTCAGGACATATACATGGACATCACAGTAATAATAAAACCTAAGCATTATTTAGTATTTCCCACAAGGGAATTTGAGAAACCCTGATCTAGACCATATATACAATATTTCAATATCTTTTTTTTTTTTTGGTGTATGTGATACTACAGATTGAACCCAACCCAGGCCTTTGCACTGCACCACACTCCCAGTCCCTTTAAAAGACATTTTTTTTCTGTTTAGACCAGGACTCACTGGGCTTTTGAACTTTTTATTTATAGTTACCTAGACAGAGCCTCAGACCCATAGTATAGGAACTGACACTTCCAGGATAGGGACCAGGCTCTCTGTGAGAACCAGCGATGGTAGACAGCCCCGGGGAAAGGGCAGGCTAGGGGTGACCAGTGCACCCCAAGGAGGCCAGGAGAAAGATCAGTTCTAAAGGAAGGAGTAGATGCCTCCCAAGACAAGAGTATAACAAGGCCTCTTTGGGTGGTTGCCACTGATAACATTAACTTCCCACCTCCCACCTTCAGGTACCTCAGTGCTCAGGACCCCACCTTTACTGACAACATAACTAATCACCTCTCCAAATCCTGGACTCAGGCCCCTTTCTACAGTGACCCCAGAAAGATTAATGGCTACAGCGTGATGAATTGGGACCTGCCTGGAGTGCCACACCCTACCCACATCAGCCCTCCCAGGCAAACAGGGTTTTTTGTTTGTTTGTTTTTGCTTACTTTAACAAATTTGTCACAATAGCATCTGCTTTCCTTGGATCACACTGGTGGGAGTAGTCTTGCCAGAATCTGAGCCAGGGAGTGGGATCCTACAGACATACATGTCATTATTGTAAGTTTTCATTGTCCTTAGCCCATGGTACCCCTGTAATGAGCACCTGTACTGCCTCCTAAAAGACCTTTCTTTTTGGTTTGACTCAAGTGTTAACAACTAGCCTCAATAGGGCCTTGGTCTGACCAAGAGTACATATAATTCTTGTAATAATTATAAAGAGAACTTCAGGGTCTTGAACAATATATATTTTTTTGTACCGGGGATCGAACTCATGACCTTGTGCTTGCCAGGCAAGTGCTTAAGCCACTGAGCTAAATCCCCGGCCTCTTGAACAATATTTACAATTAATCAATACTAACTTTTTTCAGCACAGGAAGGTAATATAGGTCCCATGAATTATGGGTCCTGTAAGATTTTCTCTCAGTAATATTTTGTAGCAGAGTCAACAAATTATGGCCTATTGGCTGAATTTGCCTCAATCTTTATTTCTAAGGCCAGTGATTAATTACAGAGGTGTAATACTTGTAAGGGGTGGGGGAATAAAAATTTAAAAAAAAAGAATATGTGAAAGGCTCAGAAGTGACCCAAAAAATCTATTATATTTATCATCTGGGCTTTTAAGAGAAAATTTATGTAGCTTTCTGTGTATAGGTTATGCACAACTTTTCTAGTTTATCCCTAAATATTCTATGGGATATGTAAATAGTATGTTTCCAACTCTAATTTTCAATTGTACAATAATAATATGTAGAAAATACTTTTTAAAAATATTCTTAATACATACTGATTTAAATACTAAAACATTGTGAGCCAAACACCATGGTACATGCCTATAGTCCCAGCATTTAGGAGGCTGAGGCAGGAGGATCACTTTGAATTTGAGGCCAACCTAAGCTACATCATGAGTCCAAGGCCAACCTGAACACATGTGAGCACAAGTAGAACTCAGGTGCTCTGACCATGAGGGCCTCAGAGCACAGGCGTGTATTAGAACCATTTGTGCTACATATGTGCTCTGGTCAGGTGTGTCCTGACAGTCTAGCTACAGATAGACAGAAATATCTCCAGCACAGTTATGGAGCTAGCCCCTCCAGGTGAAGTTCTGCAGCAGGATAGGAGGTCTGAAGTCAAGGAGAAACAGGAGTGTCTGGCAGTACTACATCTGCTCTCAGCACTTGTTCCTTCTCAGTAGTGGGCCTCTAGCAATACAGACATACATTTGCTGAGTGGGCCCTACATACTCTGACTATAGCCAGGAAGGAAAAGTTTCCCGAGACAGATTTCTACTCCACAGACTTGGTCTTTGTAATTGCAATGGGGGTGCTTCAGGCCGGCAGATGCTCAGATCTAAGTCTCCTGAAACATGACTGGTGGTGCTACATAATCTTCTCAGCTCTTCTCCAAAGCTAGCTGCACCAGCTAAAGTCGGGGCTTGGGAAAGACACAGTAGTCACAAATATGTCAAGCAGCAGGTATTCTTTTTAGTATAGGTAGAACATTCAAGGCTGAGGAAATCACTCCCTCTGCCCACTTGACCTACGGCAGCACCCTGGGGCCATTGTATGTAACTGCAAACCAGAGCACATGCTACTCATTGTCTTCTTTCTCACTCTTGAGCCCTGAAGCCTGATCTGTCTTCACAACGTGTGTTGTGCCTTTTCTGCCATTGTGGCACCATTTCTCTGTTGCTGACCTTGACTAAACATGCTACTTTTCCTAACCATGGCTACTTTCCTTCTTTGCTTGCCATACACAAGAGCTTGGAATCTCTCTGTCAGAGCCACCACATGGTAACACTTTGATCACATCCTCTTCTGTACAGTTCTTTTTCTGTGAGCTCCTAGTGTCTCCATCTCAGTCAAGAATGGGAGAGGGAATTATTGGAAGATTTGGGCTGATAAGAGACAACTGTTGACTCATGTGGAACCAGGAGGAAAGTTTCTTTAGTCCTGGAGGAGAAATCCCTCTGTACTTTTCCTGAGAAGCTGCAAGTTGAGGAGCAAGTACAAAGCACCATCTTTCAGAGTCCTGCCGTGACACCGAAGAAAGGATGATCCCAACACACACACACACACACACACACACATACTCTTCCTGAGATTAATATTGAGCTTGGGTCAATGCACAAGGCCTCTGAGGGGGTGATGTAAACTAAGACGGGAAGGCCATGAGTTCCTGTAGAATTTTCTGGGTACAAGATCCAGGAGGCATACTTGCACAGCAGGAGTCCTGCCTGAAGGGAAAACCCAGAGAGTGGAAGGAACAAAGACAAGGAGGAAGACTGGCTTAGGCACAGGCCTGGGTGCAGGCAATACTGACTGGAAAGTTATCTGTGAAGGGTAGTTTTATGTTGTCTGATCAGACAAATTTAAATGTCAATTTGATTGATCCCAGGGGATTAGGAAAGTGCCCACCTGGGTGTGTCTGTGTAGACCCTGGAGGTGTTGTCTTTGGTACTGCATCTGCTCTTGGCACTGTTCCGCTGTTCTGCTTCCCAGTGACCAAGAACTCCACAGACTTGCTCTGCAGAATCCTTTGCCATGGTGTTCCTGCCATGGAGCCAGAGGACTGTGGAGTACTAGGTGATCAGGGAGAGGCCATTTCAGTGTCCGGTAGACCTTAAGTCAGAGTCCTTTACTCTGCTTCAGAATGAGCTCTCTTCAGAAATTTGGAGCAAAGCAACCATTGGTGTTCCTTTCTGTAACAATCATCTAGTTACATTGGTCCTTATGCCTGGTCTTCC
>PVJX010006254.1:60332-79209 GCA_004027295.1 Dolichotis patagonum
CCCCCCCCCCGTTGTTCCTCTTGCCAATATAATCTAATCTAAATAAACTCTTTCTTTTTTTTCCATTTTATTTTAAAGAGAATAAGACAAAAGAGGTCAGTACAGAGCAGATCGGAACTGGACAACATAGGCAACACAATACTTAACATTAAGACAACCGGACATTAACAATAGCTATCACAATATTTCTTTCTCTGCTATAGTTGAGCATAGTTTCAAATACAATAATATCAAACATAACAAAAAAGTATAAAACCATTCAAAGAGTGAAAGAATTACAGGGCATTTTGAACCGAATAACAGAGAATGATCAATGGGTACTATAATATCTTATTTTCAATAAAAAATTTTGTTTATACTTTCACACATATTCAAATCCCAATAGGACACAATGTGATAGATAGAACCAATGGAAATAGAACAATAGAAGCTTGGTAGGACTTCTAAGAAGGACAATACTAAATCAGCAATAGCTGTCATAATGTTTTGTTCTTTTCAAAACAGCTGTTCATAGCATCACTTATAATAAAGTCAAACAAAACAGGATAAAACCATTCCAACTGATGATTGAAAACATTGAAAGGCTTCAAAGCTATGAGATGGGGACTCATGCTTACCATAAAGTCTTATATACTCTTATCAACTGTCATACTAGGGAGACTATACGGTATTTACATATGTGAGTTTGGTTTATTTCGCTTATGAGTATGGCCTCAAGTCGTGTCCATTTATTTATAAATATCTCAATGTGATCATTCTTTATAGCTGAGTAGTACTCCATTGTATAGAAATACCATAACTTCTTTATCCATTCCTCAGTTGATGGGCACTTAGGTTGTTTGCAAGATCTGGCTATTACAAATTGTGCTGCTATAAACATGAGTGCACATATATCACTGTGGTATGATGTTTTCAGATCTTCTGGGAATATGCCTAGAAGTGGAATAGCTGGGTCAAATGGGACCTCCAGACCCAGCTTTTTGAGGAATCTCCAGACTGACCTCCACAGTGGTTGTACCAGTCTACACTCCCACCAACAGTGCAGAAGAGTTCCTTTTTCCCCACAGCCCCTCCAACACTTGTTGTTGGTAGTGTTTTCTATCTTGGCCAATCTTTCTGGAGTGAGATGGAATCTCAGTGTGGTTTTAATTTGCATTTCTCTCATGACTAATGATGATAAACATTTTTTCATGTATTTATTTGCCATTCGTATTTCTTCATCTGAGAACTTTGATAAAGGCGCCAAACATGCTTGCTGGAAGAAGCATGGTGCTGGAAAAACTGGCTATCCATATGCAGAAGACTAAAACTAGACCCATGCCTATCACCGTGTACTAAACTAAAATCTAAATGGATCAAAGATCTAAATATTAAAACAGAAACAGTAAATCTGCTGGAAGACAAAGTAGGTAAAAATCTCAAAGATATAGGGGTAGGAAGAGAATTCATGAACAAGAATCAAACTACATGGGAAATACTTCCCAGAATCAATAACTGAGACCACATCTTATTAAGGAGTTTCTGCACGTCAAAAGAGATTTCCAGCAGAGTGAAAAGAAAACCCACAAATTGGGAAAAAATCTTAATGGACAGTCCCTCAGACAAAGGACTTCTGCCTAGACCTTATAAAGAGTTAAAAAAAAATCAGACCCTCGAAATTCAAAGACTCAATCCAAAAATGGGCATCTTAAATAAACTCTTTATTTTTACAGTGGTCGTGGTGAATTGTTTTACTGCCCAAATTACTGCAACACTGTATTGTACAGTCATAGATGGAATCCCCTAAACTGTGAGCAAAATTGAGTTATGAATGTAGAGCATTACATCTCAGCAATGGGAAAGCTGACTAGTACACTGGGAATGTGGTAAGAAATTGAGGAATTCTCCTAGTTACCTGCTCCTCCATGGCAAACTTTTCTGTGGAATGTCTGTAACACATCATTGGTATGCATAACAAAGGGTGCGCCAGAAAAAGGAGGGGAAGAAAGACACTGTTATGGCTATGTAACAAAGTCTAAAACAAACCAGAAAATTGTATGCAATAAACAAGCCCTCAATATGGTGATTTCACCTTCAGGAGAGAAAATTTTAAAGAGGTTAGGGGGAAAGAACAGAGAAACAGAAGAAGATGAAGAGATTAGAAACAAAGCTGGAGGACAGAAAAAGATCACCCAAACTTTGGGAAACTTTGGTGAAGCAGTTAAGAGGGAAAGACAGGAAAGAAATAAAAACAAAAACAGAACAGTACAACCGTAAGAAATAAACTAGAAACCATGTTCACACTCAAATAAAAACAAAACCAAAAAAAATTCAAAATAAAAAATAAACAGAGAGAAAAAAGTAAAAAAAAAAATGCAGAAGTAACAGTGTTTCCTGAGATCTGCACCATGTTGGAACTTAGGGCGCTGAGCCAACCAGTAACCAGCCTGCCGCCTACCAGGGCGCGGGCTTAGAACCAAACATACCATATCCCTCCCCAATAATCGGGATCCAGGGATCTGGGTATCTCTTGGGAGGTGACCATATGTGGTACAGCAAGTGGGGGCAGTTTTCTTCTACTATCTCTGAAGGCAGATATTTTTATTGCCATTTTGCTTTGTCCTGATTAATGGTGTTGCTCTGTTCAATATTCTGTTTTGATGTGTTCTATAATGTTGTGTATTTCTTTTGATTTTGCTGTACCTAATAGAAGAACAACTATTTTGGAGATAACGAGATATACAATGGTGCCTATTATTGTTCTGGTGACCTGCTGTGATGTTCTGTGCCAATTTCACTATACTGTCTCAATTGGCTTTATTCCATCCTGTTTTGTTGTATATTACTACCTCCAAGTTAATGCAAATTAAATAAAAATAAAACAATAGAACATGAGAAAACAAGGTAACAAAATACCTCCAAAAACTCCCAACTCCATCAAAGCTGATCCATGTGATGTGGATGACGAGAAACTCAAAAACAAAACAACAGAATTAAATAAGGTGATTAAAAAGGAAATAACAACAACAAAACAGATCAAGCTGAAACATGATATAACTAAACAGATAATGTACTTAAAAAGCAAAAGGAGGAAAAGAAAATTTGCTAAAGGATATAACTGCATGTATGTTTAAGTGTGTGGGATTGATAACCATATTACCAAGTTTTTGTTGGATCGTTGAACAGAACTGTTTACAGCCTCACTGTTTGTTCACTTTGTATGCCTTAATTTTGTAACACAAACAACTATTTCTAAGAAGACAATATGTAATTTATCAAGTAGTGATTTCTTAATTTTTTTTGAAATTCTGTATTATTTGTACCCTTTTTTCTGTTTTGTTTTTTTCTCTTTAAATAAAATTTTTAAAAAATGAAAAAAAATCCACATCAAGGTGTGTCTCTGCTGTCACTGGTAGGCAATGTAGGCAGATATAGTCCAGATCTGAGTTGATTAATCCCAAAAAATCAGCCTTAGCTTTACAGTGGGAGAGTGGATAATCCCAGCAAGCCTGCACCTTTAGTTCTACTTGAGTTCAGGCTGGTTCCTGTCTGTAAGGCTGCAACCAGATTTGTTCAGCCTACAACAGTCTGCAAACCTCCTGCCTGCTTGCACTTGGCTCCTAGAACTCCTGCCAGCTTGAACCTGACACCTGACCTACAGCTGTTTTGAGTTCTGAGTCCAATTGGACTCTCTACAAAATGGCTACCAGCTAATCCACTGCAGTCCATTGCATCCACTGCCCCATTTCACTGGTGTATTTCTCTGTGGAGGCTTCTGGGGTCACCAGTAGTCACTGTACATCTGCAGGTTCAAGCCACCCTTCTTACGCAGTGAATCCAGGCCTAGGGAGAAAGTGCCACTTCAGATTTCTTTGTTGAAATCTCTTTCTTAGCTCTCCCTGTGGGCTTCAATTGTCACTTCTGATCCTTCCGGGGCCAGGGACCCACTTCCCTCCTTCTATCTCACATTGCTGTATTTTGGTGTCTGCACACTTTTTTTTTTGTACCAGGGATCGAACTCACAACCTTGAGCTTGCCAGGGAGGCACTTAGGCCACTGAGCTAAATCCCTGGCTGCACACTAAATCTTACAGAGGCTTTTTCTTTGCTGCTCACCACTTTGCCATCTTCCTGTTTTTTTTTTTTTTTGAGACAGGGTCTATGTACTACAGGCTGACCTTGAACTCGCTTCAGTGTCCTAAGTGCTGGGATTATAGGCAGGCATCCCCATGCCTGGTTCTGTTCTGTTTTATTTCCTTTTTCAGAATACTGTAGTTTTCACTGTAAAGGTCTTTCACTTCCTTGTTAGTGATAGATCTGACCCGTTTACCCTAGCCACCCAGGTTCCCAGAGTGGTCCTTCCCAGCCATCTGAGCTGGGAAGTACCCTAAAACAGTACACGACATCCTTTGCCTCCCAGCTTGCATTGCTAGGTCATGGTTTGCTTAGCACAAACAAAACACTAGCTGTTGTTTTTCTCATCAATTGCCACATAGCTGTTATTACTCAGCTAGTCCTGCTTTACTGACCCCTACCCACCCAAGCCTGTCAATAAAAAATCCACTCAATAAACTTAACTCAGAACCCCCTTCAGAGTTATCCCAGAGAGGTCTCACCTGGAACTCCCAGTTCAGTCTGGCTGTAGTTTTTCAATGGGTTGCCACCATTTACTTCACAATCTTGGAGGTTTTCTCTCTCACTGAAAACAACTTGCATATACATAATGATCGGGATTTGTAAAGGGGACACAGGAACCAATTGAAAGAGCTTCCAGTATCAAACCTAGAAAAGTTTGAGAATAAATAAGTGTATTTGTATACATATATATACTATATATAAAAATATATATAGTATTCCATTATAACTTGACGTATAAAGTATAAAATCCTGTGAGCACACAGTGGTATAAATAAATGAACAAATAATTTAATAAGTGCACAAGAAGAAACTAATCTGTGCAGAATACCAAATAAATTAGATACTTTACCCCAAAGGAGGGAGAGTATAGCTATTCCTTAAGTGTAGACTGTGTATAGTAACTTCCTTGCACACTAGGGATAATGAGGATAAAGCATAACTTTTCAGGGGAGCTGAGTGTAGTGGCACATGCCTGTAATCCTAGCACTTAGAAGGCTAAAGCAGGGGGATCACTGTGAGTTCTAGGCTAGCCTAGGCTAAAGACTTTGTCTCAAAAAACAAACAAAGAAGGGAAAGAAACAAAGAATAACTTTACAGTGAATAAACTTGAACACTACTTCACTCAACCAGATTGTCAAAGTCAGTATCAACGTCGTAAGTCATGTTCATGGTATATATCCTTAATATAATGTGATGAAAATAGCAGTCTACTTCTGTGACCCCCCTCCCCATTAACCACCAATAACTCCCTGAGAAAATCAGATAGTAAGTTCCAGTAAAGGAGCATCCCTGAAAATACCTGACCAGTACTCCTAAAGACTGTCAAGGTCTTCAAAATCATGCAAAGTTCACAGTTCCTCATATCTCCCCTGATGTGCATTGCTTTCTCTCTACTTCTGCATATTTGGGTTTTTTTAGTATACATACAAGCCATCATCATGCATGCTTCTTTCTGTATCTGGCTCAGCATACTGTCTTCCAAATCTGCTGTTTCCATATATGGGTTATAATGATTAATGGTGCAATGAACTGGGAGTACAAGTTGAAACATGTAAAAATATGTATCTTTACAAGATAGTGATTTCCTTTCCTTCAGGGATATAACAAGAAAGACATTTCTGGGTCATATAGTTCTGTTTGGAATTTTTTTGGGGAACCTCCATACTGATTTCCACATGGTCGCACATATTGCACTGTATATTGAATCCAGAAAATGGGGGAGATGTAGGTCACAGGATACAAAGTAGCAGATATGTGGAATGGTAAGTCTGGAGATCTACATGTCCTATCTTTGGCATTTTTACCAAAATTAGATTTTAGGTGTTCTTGTTACAAAAATGACAGGTAACTATGTAAGGTGATAAGTTAATTTGATTGACCATATTAAGCATTCACTATTTATGTATGAAAACATTTTGTGTGTCCTAAATATATAGAATATTTTTTAAAAATGAAAATTTGAGGAACTGTTATGGCTAAGGAGATACTGGATAACTAATGCAATGTAGTATTCTGGATCAGATTTTTTTTTTGAGATGGGGTCTTGCTGTATAGGTCAGGCTAGTCTTGAACTTACTATGTAACCCAGGTTGGCCTTGAATTTGTGGTAATCCTCCTGCCTCAGCCTCACAAGTGCTGGGATTACTGGTGTGAGCCACCACACTTGGCTCTTGGATCACCTGGATATTGAAATAGACATTACATTCAATAAATACAAAGGAAATCTGAATAACTATGGGCTTTAGTTAAGAATAACAAATCAATATTGGTTCACAAAACACACACACACACACACACACACACACACACACACAGGGAGGGGCGTTACATAAGCGAGCCACACTGTTGTTTGATTTGAAACATTTCCTGTTTAATCTCCCAACCTGGTGAAGTTAGAATTAGTATATTAATGGGAGTTGAGGCTCAAAGAAGTAAAGTGACTTCTCCAAGTTCATGTACCTTGCAAGTCTTGATTTCTAGATCCTAGACTGAAACTGAGTGTTTGGATCCAGAGGTGGGACTGAAATAATAGCACATGAAGGTCTCAGTATGGGACCAGCACATGCTAAGCACCACTGAGCTGTTGCTGCTGCTTCTGTCACCAGAACTTTTGTCATTATTTCCCTATTCTCTGACATACCAGAGCACTTACTGTCTCATTCTTGCACTCCCTATGGGCTCATTCCAACCTTGTATCATTCTCTAATAGCTTCTCCCATCCAGTACTCAGTTGCACAAGATCCAAAGGCACCACCTGCCTCAACAATGAACACAGCATAGAACGCAGCTCACTAGGTATACTTAGTCATTCAGGCCCTGAGTCCCTTTGCACTGCTACCAGTGAGCAAGAAACAGGATCTACTGGCCCTAAAGCAAGGCCAGCAGATTGCTGCTGGTTTCAAACAGGAACCTAAAGAAAATTCTTTCTGTGGTCTGTTGGCCATTTCAGAACTTTGGAAATGTAATGGTCAATTCATCAGAAAGAAACAGCAGGTGAGTATGGCGGACTTTGGGGGGCCTGAAGGGGAGAGACCCTGGCGCATTGGGACCTGCACTGTGTGTTGACTTGGGGTGCCAGGAGAACAAGGAGCTCCTCTCCTCTCTGGAGGGTGGATGTGAGCCTGCCGAGGCGCGAGCTGAGAATAGAACATCTCATGTCATCCTGTCCCCTGTCCCGTGTCCCTCCCCTCCTTAGCAAGTAGGAGCCAGTGAACTACACATCTTGTGAAAAGATTGATATATTATTTAGTATAAGCTCCCCATATGCAAAGATAAGGACAACCATTTGGAAGAGAACAGGAGACAATATGACAGATAGTGAAGATCTTGGGTTGTCTAGCTTTGAAATTTATGCTTTCTTATGTCCCATTCTGTTCTGTTTTGTTGTGTTTAATTTTAACCCTTTAAAATAAAATTTATATATATAGATAGATAGAGAGAGAGGAAAAGAAAGTGCTCTAAAAGATATAACTGCATGTATGTTTAAGTGTGTAAGATAGATGACCACATTACTGTTTTTGTTAGACTGTTGAGCAGAACTGTTAACAGTCTCACTGTTTGAATGTCTACTTTGTATGCTTTAATTTTGTAACTTGAACAACTATTTCCAATGATGACAGTATGTAACTTATTGAGTGGCTATTTCTTAGTGTTTTTGTTTTTGTTTTGTTGTTGTTCTTTTATTCTTTGCCTTTGGAATTCTGTATTGTTGCTACCCTTTTTCTGTTTTGTTTGTTTTTTTCTCTTTAAATAAAATTAAAAAAAAGAAACAGGATCTAATTTCATTCAACTGTGCCATGGCCAGTGTGGCTGTCTGTCTGTATAGCTGTCCTCACCTTCCCATACTTGTCTATAGAATTCACCTAGAAGGGATGGAGGAACCTGGTTCTGGCTGAGAAGATCC
Organism: Dolichotis patagonum; assembly: GCA_004027295.1. Lineage (NCBI taxonomy): Eukaryota > Metazoa > Chordata > Mammalia > Rodentia > Caviidae > Dolichotis > Dolichotis patagonum. The sequence continues at coordinate 68,352 of PVJX010006254.1, forward strand.
TGTACCAGATGACTCTGGAAACCTGTGAACACACATGGTGTTGTAGTCAGGGGTTGTGAGGAGAACAATTACAATCAGGGCATAGAGTTGGTAATATTTTATGATGGTTACCCAGAGTTAACACAAGAAAATGCAGGAAATCTATCCACAACACTAAAGACATAGAATGTTTAGCCAAGGACCTGGATCCCACAGCAATGTCCCACATGAGTCCAGATGAGGACTCAGAGCTCATGGCAGTGCCTCCCATGAGTCCAACTGGAGGTCTAGAGCCCACGAGAAGGACTCACACCAGTCTATTTTATGGATCCATGCTGGGAAGGCCCAGAGGTCATTGGTGAAAACTAGAAAGTCTATGCCAGCAGGGTGAAGGAGCTGTGCTGTTAGGTTGAGGGTTCTATGCTGGAGCCAAGAAGTCATGCTCAAAACAAAGGCCAGAGCTGTCCTGAAAAGCACCAAAGCCATCCTCAGTGCCATGGAGGCCCTACGATAAGCACAGTTGAGTACATGCAAGGAAGCCAGCATGATGAGTTCATCCTGGAGATTAAGCAGCACACATCTTCTCCTTCGGAGCCAGGAAGCAATGATTGATATAAGGACTAGAGCTTCTCCAGGAGAACCAGTGTCTCAAACAGCAACATGTAGGAGAACCCACAATGCCTCAATGCCTTCCTTCTCCTTCTCCATGTCTCTATTTATGCTGGCAACTTTTCTCAGATGGAACATCTACACTCAGCACTATGGTGATTTAATTCAGCTGGCATTAAGTTGGCTATCAGTTTTTAATCCATAACATATGGCTCACTACAGTAAAGCCCACCTTTCCCCTTTGCATAGAAAGCCTTCCTCATTTTATCCTCTCACTCTAGTCTATCCAGTAGAGAACATCCCTGGAGATCTTCTTCCTATAATTCTTGCCATGCTCTTGTCTTACTTCCTATTTCCTGTTTCTTCTGGGTTCAGCCAGGGAATATGAGGACCAAATACTGTAAATGAAACCAAGAAATAAACTAATAATTAAATTAAGCCCACACTCTCAATTCCAATACACAGCACAGGCTGTCCTTAGCCATAAGTCCTTACACCTGACACTGACCAGAAGGAAACTGAATGGCCAATCTTGGTAGAGGTAGGTGTTTCCACAGCTCAGTTAGCATGGGCTCTGGGTGTTAGACAATTTTCCAAAAATTCCATTTGGCAAACCACCTAGCAACTTTCTATATTATACTATCTCCATTGAAGAGATTTTTTTTATGCCTACAGTCATTCCATGCTTCCTAAGGCCTAGGTCACAATCATTTGCTATTATAGGTGAATTTGGAAGATACATAGACATATCATTAGCTGGCAGTGAATGAATACCCAGGGAAAGCTGTTTCCTTTTTCTTTGTCTATTCTGTTTCCTTGACTGTTGTCAAGAAAAAGCCTTGGTTTAGTGATGAGTTTTTTCATCTCTCTTAATTTTTCTTCTCTTCAATGGAGTAGCCCCAACTTACAGCACAAGTAAGGCCATATAAGTTTCCTGCGACTTAGAGCATTATTTTTATTTCATTGTAATTTGATGGTAATCTGTGTGCGAAAAGTGAAACTAAGTTTTCTCGCTTATAAGCAATTCAAGATTCTCTTTCTGAAGAAATCTATTTATGTAAACAGAACATGGGTGAACTTTTAAAAAAGCAGATTATACTAATGGTCACACTAATGTCTCCTGAATACTAATACCATGCCAGGCACTTTGTCTTTTCCTTTTTCCTTAATGCTACTGACCCTGAACTGATTTCTTTGGCCTGTAAGAAACACTTGCCAAGGAGCCAGGAGTGGTGATACATTCCTATATTCTCAGGATTTGGGAGGCTGAGGCAGGAGGATTGCTGCAATTCTGAGGCCAGCCTGGACTACCAAGTGAGTTCAAGGCCAGGCTGAACCTCATAGCAAGATCTTGACTCAAAAAAGGGGGGGGGTGCGTGGGCTGCTGGAGTTGGGACTGTTATATCCTAAATTAACCAAAGCGTCGCTATGTCTGTTCTGTAGTGCATCTCACTAAATAAGTTGCTATTTTAAACATCTGTGTTCCCAGAGATATGTAGTAAATTCCTGTTCCCACATCGTTTGGGTAAAAAATGACCACCCCAGTGATATGGGGCAAGCTGACCTCAAAACTGTGCAACCCTATTTCAAAACATGCTATTTTTAAAATTGGCCAAGGCTAACAGAAAGCACCAAAAAACTCTAGGTGTTCTTTAAGATAGGGGAAGGAACATTCCCTGTGATTTGGGGTTTGTGGTTTTGAGCTTTAAATATGCCACTTGTTGACTGTTCGATACTCAGTCTTGGATCGATCCTGATGAGACTGGGTCACCAGGCCTGGAATAAAGTCTTTGCTCCCAAATTCACTTGCTTCCTTGCTTTCATTCCAGGGTCCAAGCTATCTCAGGACAGCCAGACCCAAGCCTTTCCCTGTGAGTCTGCACCAATCACGGACTGTTGGGGAAGAAAACAAGGCCTCACCAAGAGGCAAGCCCTTCCTGAGAAGCAGTGCCATGCACAGGCTGCCACTGGTGGTGGGGGGCAGCCAGCCCCAGTCTCTTCTGGAATATGGGTTGGCAAACAAGAAGAGCTAATCCACTCCCCACCCTTGTAAGCAACAAGCTGATCCAGAGAAATACAAGCTGAGATGCTAGCTATTGAGGTAAAATGCAATTTGATGCTTGTGGTGTTTTGGTGTTTCACTGACCTTGCAGGTCTAGGGCCAGTGGTCTGATCATCTATTCAGAGGATGGTGGTATGCAGTGTGCCATCTTAGGAGGGTCTCCTTCTGAGGGTGGTAGCCATTGTTGATTCTCTATTGTTTTGTTTTGAAGTCTTGTATTGTTTTCATTGTTTTGTTGGGTTGGGTTTTGTCCTGTTTTCTTTTGTTATATCTGATGGCACGAGCAGCTATTTCAATGATAGCAAGATATATTATGGTAGCCATTTTGGATTTATTATTGTCTTGTTTTGAAGTCCTTTATTGTATTCATTGTTTTGTTTTTGTTGGTTCTATTCTTTTCTGCTCTGCTTGATTTTTCACTATGTCTGAGAATATCTGTAGCTATTTGGAAGACAACAAGAGGCATTAGGGTAACCATTGTTGATTTTGTATTGAAGTCCTGTGTCACTTTGATTTGTTTTGATTAGCTTTATTCTGTTTTATTTTGCCTTTATTGCTTTTATTTTATCCTCTTTAAAATCAAAATTAAAAAATCCAAAATCAAAACAAATTCTGCCTAAAGACAATAGTGATTTTTTGTTATTTTTTAATATGCTTATGTAGTTATTGGGGGTATAACTCGTATTCAGTAAAATGTATATCTCTAAGTGTCCAGCTTGATGCTCATTTCCTCTGTGATTTCCACTAATGTGACTTCCACCCAAGTCAAGATTTGAGCCTTTTCTCCTTTCCATATTTCTCAGCCTTTTAATCTGAAATTCTGGTGGAAAATCACTGGTGTTTTGAGAAATAGTTGAAAAGAGGGCAATATGGGATGGCTACATAAGGAGCCAGGCTTCTGTTCTGAGTATTCTGGTATCCCCGGGGGTCTGAGACAGAGTGGGGCAATGATCATATAGATCTTAACACACTCCTTCTAGCCACAGAGAATAAAACATACCATGGGGGTTATAGTTGGGGCAGGGAAACCAGGCAATATGTCACTGGAATAATCCAGGTAACTGGTGCTGGTAGCTGAACATAATGGATGCAAAAGTGGTTGGATTCTGATTCTTCTAAAGACCAGCTGACATGATTTCTTAATATGATGCATGAGAAAAAGAAGGTGATGAAGTTAGATGATCCCAGGTTTGGGGCTTATTTGTAAGGATAGACAGAAGTGCAAAACTGGTCACAGTAGGGATTTTCAGAAGTTGGGTGTTAACTGCATTGAGTCTGATGTTCCATGTCACCAAACATAGGTTAAAAACATCAAGTAGATACAGTTACAGTATGCTTGAGAGGCTCTAAAGACACCCCAAATGTGATATTTTGTGTGCAATGGGTATAGAATTGTGTTGGATTTAGAAGGAGGAATTTTCAGCTCATGAGTGGCAATGTAAGTATACAGAGGGAAAAGGTGAGACCTAAGGACAAGTTATGGTGCTTGGTATGTAAGAGGGCATCACAGGACAGGAGAGGGAAAACAGTGACCATGAGAAGGTGCAGGAGCTAGTAGGTAGCCAGATTTTTCAAGAGGAGGAGGTAAAATAAGACAGATGCTGAGGCTGGGTTGGACAGAGGCTTAGCAGGGTTGGAAGTAAAATGCCATATAACCTAGGATAGAGTTTATTCAACTCTGTGGCCTCACTAGGGCTTGATGATGACTCTTGGGGGAGGAATGAACCAAATATACTACATAAAGGAGAGGGACCAAAGATATTGAATGTGTGTGGTTATGACAGGCTAAAGTCTCATGTAGCCAGGAAAAGCAGCCTTGAAAGCATGGTTGAATGCTCTCCTTTCCAGTGGGAGCCATCAAAGGTGTTTTTATTTGAATTATGTTCTCTCAAAACAGATGTTGAGTGTTAACACTCAGTACCTCAGAACTTATAGTACTTTATTTGGCAATAGAAGTTTAAGAAGTAAGCAAGTTAAAATGAGGTAATTCAGTGAGCTTCAATCCATTATAACTGATTTCTGTATATAAAGAGGACTTTTGGACAAGAGGGAAGATGATGTGAAGGACACAGGTGATAGTCATATGACTAGAGTGACACATCTATAGACAAGGAACACCAAAGATTACAAGAAAACATCAGAAGTTAGAAGAAGCAAGGAAAGATTCTGTCCCAGAACCGTCAGAGAGAACAAGGTCCTACCAATGTCTTGATTTTAGACTTTAGATTTTAACCTCTAGAATGGTAAGTTTAAAAATTTGTTTTAAGTCATCCAGTACTTTGTTACTGGGACAAAAAGTTGAAATCTTGGTTGCTTCTGCCAAATAGCTTCTGAATGCCATGTACAGAGGGACTTATGGCAGCCCCATGCAGATGGCCTGTGGTGTGGGCCAGGGCTGGATAAAAATGGCAATGGGAGTTCACAGGTGGGGCCTAAAGCTACCAGGGTGGTACCATCTGTATGTGACATTCCTGTAGGAGGAAACATTAATACTAGGGGTCAAGGAAGAAGCTCACATCCACCTTTGCTTGTAACTGGGAGATATGATTTTGGAGACACCAGGAGACATGATTGAGTCTTGTGCCTTTTTTGTGCCTTTAACATTTTTTATATTTTATTAGGATTTGACATTTTGGGGTCTGGCTGATCCTGGAGAGCTTGCTGTAAGCTTGAGGTAAATTTCCTAGTGTCCATGCATGTGTCCCTAGAGGACTCAAGTCACATGTTGACCCCATTAGAACTGATCTGACTCAATTAAGCTTCATTTACATATATAGATGTCCCTCATTTAATGGCCTACCTGTTTAGCAACTGCTCAGACTTTCAATCTCACTGCTCAGACTTAGTACCTTCTTTTGTATAGTTCTGTACATCTTGTTTATAGAGTGTCAGTGTCTTTTTTGTGTACAGTACACTTCATTTATACAGTACTATAATTGCTGATTGTACTGTACAATATGTACAATTTACATTATTATATAAAACAGTATTTCATCTAAGAGTCATGCAAGTAAAAGCAAAGAAATTAAGTTGGAGTTTTCTTTTTTTTATTGTCCTCTAATAGAGGATGTATCAGATATTAAACTGATAAGAACAGATACTATATCTGATTTAGCCAAAAGGCTGAGAAGCAATCAAGTTGGAGTTTTCTTTGTCCATTTCTTTGTTCTGAATTTTGTAATGTACATACTATATACAGTTTTTCATACAGTGACCAATTCATTTAATGACCTAACTTCAGTACCAGAACTTGGATGTTAAATGAGGAATATCTATCTTTGGCTTCTCCTCTCCTTGTAAGACTTTTGGACAAAAAGAGGTGCAAGTTGGGTACAAAAGACCACTGTATGTATTCATTTGGGCCAAGACATTGTATATTCAACCCTCTTCCCCAGGAGGCTGGAGTTTCATTATTGATTGGAAAAAACCCTGATAACAACAGGAATTTAGAATTTAGGAATTAGAATTCCTAAATTCTAATAGAATGGAGAATGCAACCTGGTCCTTCACTGAGCTGCTCACTCTCCTTTTTTAGGTAGTGTACTATCCTGTATGAAAGAAGCTGCTTTGCTTAAGTGTGTAATATGCTTACTATTCAATAAAGTTGCTTGTGAAGCCTATTACTTACTGACTTGAGTTCCTTTCTGTGAACCTCCTCAAAGATCTTCTCTGAGAGAGTCTAAGCACCAAGACAGTCTACACAACACAGACACAGGAAACTCATATAAGTGTGATAGGGAAGATAAGGCAAAGTGGAGACAGGAAAAAACTTACATGAAGAAAGTGGTAAAACAACAAAAAAAGTATATTATTGTGTAAAAAATGTAAACACTACTCATGAGGAGCCTTGTTGAGTCAATGTGTTTAACATTTTGACAAATGCTACCAATAAGTCTGCAAATAAGTATTTCAGACTTTCTCATGGCAGTGTGAGATTGTCTGGAAGAGAGACTGCCAATGATATGAATATAAATAACACAGCAACAGATCTTACTTATTATTCTGGCCCATTTAAGCACTTTTTAGTTATCTCCCAAGAACAGTTAGTTTGGTTTTTGTTTATTTACTGGAATTTAAAGCAATTCTCAAATATGTTACAGCAGCAAAATCCTCCGAAGGACTTTAGCAGAATGCCCAATAGAGCAAAGCTGAGAAGGGCTCTAAGATCTTGTATTTGAAGCAAAGCCCAAGTAATGCTTAATGTGTTTTGAAAACTTAATAAAGAAACATTTAATATTGTATTAAAGAATTGTCTTCATTTTTCTTATAAATTTCAAGGCCCAGAAAAATTAAGGGCCAGGTCACAGACACTTAAGGAACAAAGTCAAGACCTTAGTTATAAGCATGCATGAAGGGGCCTCGGAAATCTATAGGCATGTCCTTTAAGAGCAAAAGGAGCCACGCCCCCTTTTTGGACTCTTAGGCTGCCTTTTCCAGAGAGCAGGAACAGGGCTCCAAATTCCACCCCGACTTCAATCAGAAACTACGTTACCCAGAAGGCAGTGCTTCGGTCGTCGGAGGCAGTCGCTGGGCCAATGACGGAACACGGATACCGGCATTTCCTGGGCGCCTCGGACTTCCGGTATGACGTCATTCGTTGGCGGCCAGACGCCTGTCAGCTGCGCAGTACCTGGAGTGTGGGTCGGAAGCCGCTTGTCAGGCGTTTTGAGGCCAAGCAGACAAGGACAGTGAGGACAGTACGACCCACTTGCACCTATTATGTGAACTGTGACCCCGTCCTGCGCTCCCTCCCATACAGAGCGGTCTCCCCAGTGCTTTAAGGGGCCTTCGCATCAGCCTCTGTCCATGTAACATCTGGAGGCGGCGACTTAAGCCTTGTGCGCCTGTTACGCAGCTGAGACTTTGAGGGTCTGCCCTGCTCAAGACAGGAGCGAGGGGTTCATTGAGGCTGCCCCAGCGCCTCTGGTCGTGCGCACTCACACAGCCTTGCTCCTTCCACTGCACTCATGGCGGCGCCTGCGCTGGTGAGTGAAGCGCTCCGCAGTCCCAAATGCGCTTGACTCGACACCCTCGGTCCTAGGGGATCCTGCAACTCTGTCTCTTACCCTTTTCGTGCCCTTCCAGGTCAGAAGTTAATAAGAGAAATTTTCTCTCTTGCTCTCTCTCTCTTTGTCTGTCTCTGTGATAAATAGTAACTACTTTCGTTTTGTGGAATTGATACATGTACATATCGTGTCTTGATCATGTCTGTTTTTGTCTCGAGACAAGGTCTTGCAATATAGTTCAGGCTGGCACTGAACTCGCTATATAGCTCAGGCTGGCCTCTAATTTGCACAACCCTCTGCCCTTAGCCGTCTCCGCTGCTGGGATTATAGGCATCTGCCACTAGGCCTGGCATCTTGATCAGTTTTACTCCTCTGTTATCCTCCCTCCCCACATTAACCAAATCCCCTTTTCCTCACAGAGTCCGTCTCCCCGTTTCCTACCATCTCTTTTATTTTGCTTTTTATTTGTAGTTTTGATCTTTCATGTTAGAGAAACCACCTGATATTTAACCTGAGTCTGATTTATTTTACTTAGCATTGTAGTCTCAAGATCCATCAGTTTTCCTGCCAATGACTCAAATTTATTTTTCTTTTGGATTGACTTACACACCATTGTGGATATATCCTGCATTTTCTTTACCTGTTCATCTGTTAATTTAGCAGCTGTTGTAAACTGTGCTGCTATAAACATGAGTATGTATGCATCACTGTAATATGCCTTTAAGAGTTTCCCATTTCTTGGTCCAGTGCTGAACTTGATAGTATACTGCACTTGGACTTCAGCTCCTTGGATCTGAAATGGGAATATTAATTCTTTATTGAGGGAAATGAAGATGGTATGCGTATGACATGTGTCTTGCAGTGCTCAGCATCACCAAGGGAACATTGCTTTGTATGCCATTTCTGAGGAGGGACTCTGACCCTCAGGTCTCCCTGCCTCAGGCTTCTGTCTCACTGAAAGCTGGGTGAAGGGATGAAAATCTCCAATGCAGAAATGAGTTGGAAGCAGTGTTTTTGGAATTGTTGCTAACAGGAATATGAAGGCGGGAAGATAAGCACTGGGTTTATCTTTCCAAATGCCATATGTTTATCATAAGTGAATTTGGTCTTCCGCTTAACAGCAATGAATCCATTTTCCTGTCTGTTGCATTTACCTGTATTTGTAAAGAGAATCAATTACAGTATTCATTAATGACAGGGACTGGACTGTTCTGTCTTTTGGGATGTAAATACACAACAAACTCCAGGTTACTCTTAGCTTACCACCCTCTTTACTCTCATCATAGCCCTTATCACCTTCTGGACTTGTCTTATTGATTCATTTTTCGTTACTGGGCCTGTTCTCTCACTTCCAGCCTTGTTTCTGGATTGTCCCTGCTTGTCTTACCTAATATCTCCCCTAATCTTTATAGTCATCTCATTCTCTTAGTTTTCAGAGCCCTTACAATCAGCTGTCTTGTTCATTTATTGTTTTTTTAAAATTTTATTTAAAAACAAAACAAAATAGAAAAAGGGGTAGCAACAATACAACATTCCAAGGGGGAAAAAAGAAAAGAACAAAAAATACTGAGAAGTCATTATATGATAACTTACGTACTGTCATCTTGGAAATAGTTGTTCAAGTTACAAAGTTAAAACATACAAAGTACACATTCAAGCAATGAGACTGTCAACAGTTCTCCATGATATAACACAAGTACAGTAATATGGTCATTCATCTTACACACTTAAACATACATGCAATTATATCCGTTAGAGCACTTTCTTTTCCTCTCTTATTTACAGTAGCAATTACATATTTTGGGTTTTACTACTCCTACAGTTATTATTTTTTACACTAGAGACACAATGTGATATTTATAAATATGGTTCTTATTTATTTCACTAATGAGGATAGTTTCAAGTTGTCTCCATTTACCTATGAAGGCTTCAAGGTTATCCTTCTTCATAGCTGAGTAATACTCCATTGTATAAAAATACCACATCTTTTTCATCCACTCTGCGGTTGATGGGCATCTTGGTTGTTTCCAAGATTTAGATATTACAAATTGTGCTGCTATGAACATGGGTGCATATATATCACTGTGATATGAACTTTTCAGTTCCTCTGGGAAAATACCCAGGAGGGGAATAGCTGGGTTGAATGGAGTTTCCAGTCCTAGTCTTCTGAGAATTCTCCATACTGACTTCCAGAGTGGTTACACCAGTCTACACTCCCGCCAACTGTGGAACAGTGTTCGTTTTTCCCCACAGCCTCACCAACATTTGTTATCAGTTGATTTCTTGATGGCAGCTATTGTTTCAGGGGTGAGATGAAATCTCAATGTTGTTTTAATTTGCATTTCTCGAATGACCAGTGATGGTGAACATATCTTCATGTATTTATTTGCCATTTATATATCTTTATCTGAGAACTGAGTGTTCATCTCAGCTGTCCATTTTTGGAGAGGGTCTTTGAATTTGGGCTGCTTGATGTTTTTCACTTCTTTATATATTCTTGATATAAGTCCTTTGTCTGAGGGGTTACTGGCTAAAATTCTTTCCCATTCGGTGGGTTTTCTTTTCACTCTGCTGGTGATCTCCTTTGAAGTGCAGAAACTTCAAGAGTATGAGATCCCAGTTGTTGATTCTCTGAAGCATTTCCCGTGCAGTTTGTGTTTTGTTCAGGAATTCACTACCTACCCCTATGTTTCCAAGACTTCTACCTACCCTGTCTTCCAGTAAATTTAGTGTTTCCATTTTAATGTTTAGGTCTTTGATCCATTTAGACTTTAGCTTTGTGCATGGTGATAAGCATGGATCTAGTTCCAGCCTGCTGCATGTGGAGAGCCAGTTCTTCCAACACCATTTATTAAAGAGGCTAACCTTCTTCCAGTGAACATGTTTAGCCCCTTTGTCAAATAGCAGTGGGCTGAGTGTCTCTGTACTTATACTTGAGTTTCTCATCTATTCCATTGGTCCTCAGGTCTGTTTCTTTGCCAGTACCATGCTGATTATATCACTGTGGCTTGGTAGTACAGTTTCAAGTCAGGAACTGAGATGGCTCCTGCCTTGTCTTTTATTGCCCAGAATTGCCTTTGCTATTCTAGGTTTCTTCTGTTTCCAAATGAATTTTAGGAGTGTTTTCTCTAGATCTGTGAGGTATGTTGATGGTATTTTGATTGGGGTTGCATTAAATCTGTATAACAGTTTTGGGAGTAAA